>LR137922.1:0-12599 GCA_900659605.1 Tisbe holothuriae | reverse complement strand
CAAGGTGAAGTTATAATCCCAGAATCCCTTTGATAATTGTCTCATGTTGCACTTCACAGTGCTTTAACAACATTTGAAATTACAAATAATTTAGAATGCAATAAAACCTGCTTGATAAAACTGGAGGTTAACCAACTTGTTGTGAAATATCGCATAACTGAATATTCTATAACTTTGTGCCTGGTATTATGTTCAATGTATTTTCATGCACCTATTTTCAGCTCTGTTGGGACGTCCGCGTGAACTCGATGAACGCGCCCGCCGGCAGCACGCTCATGTGCGGCTGCGACTACATCACGTGCCCGTTCTGCAACCTCACGCTCATGATGGAGAGGAGGGAAAACAACATTTAAAAATAATTTTGATATATTTTTAACAACTCATGGGGATATTTAAAGGGATAAAGGACGAAGAACATAATTATCTATGTGCAAGGATGATTCACCTTGGGCAGTTTTGACTACTCTTATGCGATGACAAAGTGAAGTAAGCTGCATATCAGAGAAGTATATAAAATAAACAGATCGGTTTTAAAGCACAGTAATGTAATACGTTTATTTGACAATTTTGTAAACCATTCTTAACTGACATAATATTGTGACTAAATATATAATTTTTAATAATTTCTGTAAATAATTTCTGTATCCTACAACGGGATAATTTTATGTTATAAAATATAAATCTTCCTTGAATAATATTTCAAGAAAGATAATTCAAGCAAGATTTTAAAGTCTCAAGAATATTTTTTCAATTTATATGGCATATATATTTACTGGCAGAAATAATTCTCAAAAATGGAATGTTTTCTGCCATTAAATTACATTCTTTAATTCACTAATTCACTTGTTCAAGGCATCGTTTTCTTCTTCCAAATGAGAAATATATAAGAGACCTCTCCCAGGCTAGCAACTTTTTGCATTTAAATGCAGAATTCTGCCAGCAGTTTTCTCATTTCTGCCTAGCAATTTCTGGGACGTAGAATAATTCGGACTTTAATTTAATGAGAAATATTCTATGTCGTAGAAATTTCCATGGCAGAAAAGAAACAAAATTGCCAGTCTGGGAGGTCACTTAAATGTAGGAAAAACAGAACGAATCTCATGATGTCCAAATCCTTATCGTGATCTCAAAGTCTTTTCGTGCCATCATGTCATTCCCAATATCTTGATTTTGAGCTGGTCTATGAGACCGAGTTCCCGCACGGCACCTGGAAGTAGTCGATGCTGTAGCCGACGATGGCGTCCGTGGCCATGTTCCCACCGAGCATCACCTCGGTGAACGTGCGGATCAGGAACGGTGTGCCGGTCGCTAGAATACGAATAGATTAGTTGTAAAGCCACAGACTACAGCTCTATATAATCTTATTTACAGTAATGCCATACACTATTAATTACCTTTATTATAAACCTAGAGCCTATGTAATACTACTGTACTATTTACTTGACTATGCCTAGCATTTGAGTGCTGGCTAGCTATGCCCTCAACCTGTGATCAAAGTAGTACCATCAACAGACAACCTCTTTAGGTAGCTAGAACTTTTATCTGTCAATGTAGAACCTTCTATAAAATATTCATTAATCACTAACCAGTAATCCTTCCCGGCATCTTCTCTGCCCCAATTGCGTTGAGCATCGTGCCGCAAAACCTCTTGTCATTCATGACCAATAACTGGGTGATCCCGGCCACGTTGGGGAACGTCACGAACGTCTGCTTGCACATCATTTGCTGAGGACAGGGAGGAGAAGAAGAAGAACTTTGAATGTGGCCTCATTGTCTGCACGTGGTTAATCTACTTACCACTGAGCTGTAGGCAGCTACAAGTTCGTGCACGTCCGCGGTGGCTGAGTACAGCTGGAAGGTGAGGTCAGTGGAGATGGCTGCCTGGTAGGTGATGTCACAGAAGCCTAGAAGAAGGATTAAGTGCAACCCACTACTTCTTTTTTACATAATGAAAACTGAAAAGTTAAGCATGTGTCCATGGACTTATTAGCTCGATTACTGCATGTAACTCTCCTCTACCTCTGCCCTATACCCTCTGACATCTATACCCAACTCAGCTCAGGCGCGCCAGGCGGAGGGTAGAGGTGGCAAAGGGTAGAGAGGGGGCAGAGGTGCAAACATGATGCAATAAGCAAGTTATTATTAGGTCAGTAGCACACCGTATAATTCGCTCAATATGCAATAAAATAATCCTTCCCCTACCTTCTTCTTGCCGGACGCAGCTTGCATAGTCCTGATCTTGCAAGACAGTGTTGGGCCAGTTGTAGCTTTTGATATTGCCACTGGCGCCGGTGTAGTACTGGACACAGTCAGTGGGAGCCCTGAAGTCGAATCACAGTTGTACTAATTAGGTGTTCTATTATTAAACCTCTTACTTGTTGAGAGAGTTGCAATCGTAGTAGGTGGCCTTGATCTGCCACGTCCTCGAAGAGGTGACCGAGCCGATGAAGAGGTCGAGCGAGCCAGCGTTGCCGTCGCGGCCAGTCTCGAAGAACACTGAAAAACGGACATATGAAGGTGAAGCAAGACATGTTTACTCTTTGGATGTTAAATTGGCTAAAGTTTGCTCTCCCCTGGAACATTGTTTTGGACCATATAATAAAAAGGTAACGCGTCTTTAATTCCTCTTTGTTTTGACTCACTGTGCTGTCCTGTGAGGTCTCCGCACACGACAGGCGGGTCCACGCCGGTGGGGCTGTCGATCACCAGGCGGTCAGTGTTAGAGTCGCCGCAAAGACCTGGAAAGGATATTTGTTTTCAGTTTTATGTTTCCCTCGTTACACGTTTTAGGACTTTTGAGAGCTTACCGACAGTGTCCATGCCTTGGCTTGGAGGCTGGGCGGTGGTCAAAGTTTCGAAATCAAGCCTGAAAAAGAAATAAATTAATTAATTGAGGTAGGTGAACCATTTGAAAATACCAGTGCAGTGCCATTTTAGCTCCAATTACAACTTACCTAATCTGACAAATATCTGAAATCATAAAAGTCAAAACACTATATTCCACTTTAACCAGTTTCCATTCTTACTGTTTCCGATTCTGTTGAATGTAATGGCGCAATTGCTCTCAGTGGTTGGGGAAGGATACTCTGGGTTCTAAAAGGAATATTTAAGCATTGTAAAGCTAATTTGCTTGTTCTTCAATGACCTAAGGAAGATAAAAACGTCTAAGCATGTTTTTATCAGCTTACCTGAATATAGGTGCAATTCTGAAAAAGGAAATATACATAGGCAATTAAATATGGTCATTACACGTGGATAATACAATAGCCTACCTGATCGACAGTTCCTGGACAAGAGTTGACCACAAAGGAGCAACAGACTCCGAATCCTACAAAAACAATCATGCGAAATACATCCACGTACGTATGTACTGCACAATACCTGATGCACAGTTTCCGTCCTTGCTGCCCCTCCGTTCGTTGCACTCTGAGCTGGTCATGCAGGTCCCAGTGTGGGTCACATCAGAGTTCAGTTGGCAAGAGGTTTGCTGGGGAACAGAATTATTACATTAGGAGGTTTGTTAAAATGTGCCAGGATTCCTGTTAAACTAGTCTTATGAGGGATTAGTTATGAGGTTTTGCAATCCAAGTGTCAAGGAGGACTGTGTTTTAGAGTTCCATGCCAAGTGTGTAGACGTGAGTTTTAGTCTTTTAAACACTGATACATTGCTACTTCACTCACCAAAAAGAACAGTGAAATCACAATAAAAGTAAAGCCAAGTAAAGCCAAGTAAAGCCAAGTGTTACAATCAAAACTTTAAAATAATAAAATCGTCACAAGTAGGCACTGTAAATTACAGGTAAGTTGACTCACTCACTATGATGAATTTTTTTTTAAATAATGTAATTATTGAAGCCTAAACCACTATAACTCACTTATACATAGACAAAGTAATCAATGTAATTACCATGTATACTTATTGCTTTTATTGCCTGAACTCCCATTTACTTTCACTTTTTGTCTGAACATTGAAAACTTTACTTACAAAAGTAATCAATGCCATTATTGATAGAATCAACATTTCTTCTCAACACTATCATCTTCTCTCATTTATTCGTTGACAACTTTACTCATCAAAATTCTAACCACTGTTTCTCACTGAGACATTGACAACTTTACTAACCAAGAGTAATAATCAATGCAAATACAAGTAATATACATTAATCTTTATCCAACCACTGTCACTCCCTCATACATTGACAATGTTACTTACCAGAAGTTATCAATGTAATTACCATGTATAATTATTGCTTTTATTGCCGGAACTCCCATTTACTTTCACTTTTCGTCTGAACATTGAAAACTTCACTTACAAAAGTAACCAATGCCATTATTGAGAGAATCAACATTTCTTCTCAACACTTTCTGATTCATTTGCTGATGACTTTACTCATCAAAATTCTAACCACTGTTTCTCACTGAGACATTGAAAACTTTACTCACCAAGAGTGATCAATGCATATACTCATACATTAATCTTTACCCAACCACTGTCACTCCCTCATACATTGACAACGTTAGTTACCAGAAGTTATCAATGTAATTACAAGTAAGACACACTTGAATCCCTCGCACGAGCCATCATGATTACATTTATTTAGAGCGCATTCGTAATAACACCTTACCTTAAAAGTAACCACACTAAACAAACTGAAGAGACCTAAAATAAGATCATACCTTAATCATTCATGTCATGCAATTATTCATTATGGTACTTACGTCCATTCCTCTTATTAGTCGCATTGCTCTTGTCCCCAATTGGATGATGCGCCCCAATGAAGCTGTCCAATCTCTTCCTTGCACGGGAGGCAGACACAATGGACAGGGATAAGAGCAAGATAATGCTCAGGATAAAGAAAGACCTCATCTTTGAGGGGATGAGTGGTGTTGTGAAAAGGAAGGGGGTTGGCGAGAGACTGATTTTATGAGACAAAAGTAAACTACCCTGTGTGGAATGTGTGTTTTCTCGGGCCAGCGTTGAAATCACTCTTGAAATAAGATGCTGCGCTGCTCAACTTTTTGAATATTATCGAAAAATATATCGAAAAATGCACAGAGGTTGAAAATAGGAAATACCATGAGTTTTCATTTTATGTAGCTTAAATATGGTTCCAAAGCTTACTCTGGATGTTTACAATGGATTATCTTTCTTTATGAGCCGTATTAGGTAAATTACCACAATGAAGGCATTTATATATTGGCTGCTTCTTATACAACATCTAAATCCAGATAGATTGAAACTTTGCTTTACAATTTACAAACATCATTCAATACTTAACATGACTCAATATTCTCCGTCACATTCCTTTTTCTTCTACTCTTGTCTCCCAAAATGGATTATCATTATTTATAAGAAATCGTATTTCCCTTCAATATTTCTACCAATGGCACCAAAGCAAAGATTTTGGAATATATTAGTTGAAAGTTGTATTGCAATATTGCAAAATCTTTGCACCAAGGCGCAGTTACTCTAATTATACCTCAATATTTGTAAAATAGTTTTATTAATGTTGGACGGGAGCATGGAATTGTAATAATTATCTATACAGGGTGTTTCATGAGAGTTGTCCCAATTAACAAGTTGATTATCCCTTTTATACAGGACTTTAGAAAGTTGGTTATGAAGTCAAAACAGTTTTAGGAGAGTGGGAAATTTTATCTAGATCCCTTTTTAACTAGAAATTTTTCTTCCATCCACAATTTAATTGAGATGTAAAAATGGGTATATTTTCACAAGTTGGCCTGGATCTAGTATTGTTTCGGCACTCTGTAGCTTCAATATGAAGGGCAATAAATTTAAAATTTCACTTCCCACATGTACATATGACCCTCTGCTACATGTTGAAGCCTTCATTATTAGGTGCCCCCAGGGCTAGGTGCCCCGCAGGGCTAGGGCAAGGCCCAGGGTACCACTAATATGAAGACAATGTTAGGTTAGGTTGAGTCAGGCATGTTAGCTCTAAATTCTTCAATGGTAGCTCCCGCCAACCTAGGTGCCCCGCAGGGCTAGTTTCCCCAGCGGACTAGTTGCCCCGCAGGGCTAGGACAGGCCCAGGGTACCATTATTATGAAGACAATGTTAGATAAGGTTGAGTCAGGTAAGTTAGTTATAAAATCTCAGCTCCTGCTGACAAAGGTGCCCCGCAGGGCTAGGTACCCCAGTGAGGTCAAATTGTAGGAGTAAGTTGTACTTCATTTTGTAGCCAAAGGTGACCTACACGTTTAACAACCATAAAAATAGCATGTTTCCGGGGAAAAAATGAAGTTACAGAGCGCCGGAACAATACTAAATCCGCTCCCACAAGTTTACTCCCAAAAAGTACATTAATAAGCTTGGACTAAATGATTTTACCACAAAATAGGCTCATTTTACCTGTCAATGTTTCCTTTTAGGGCTCAAACCATTTACTAACCACTAGGTAATCAGCTTATGCCCTTTTTGTTCATATTTGAGCATACTGTGATTTTTCACATTATTGGCCCCAACACTACACTTTTGACTTGACCTATGGGTATGGGCCAGCAAAGAAAATCATCAAACATAAAATATGTTTACATAAATTTTTCCGCTTTTCTAAGCATATTGTTACTCCATAAGCAACCTTCTCAAGCCAATTATAAAAGAGATTATTAAGTTGTTAATCGCAACAACTCTTATGAAACACCCTGTATATGTTTAAAAATGCATGAAAATTATTAGTCCAATTTTACTTTAATATGCGGGCAAAATGGGCTTAAAAAAGAATGTCAGTTACCTTCTCAACAAGGGATGAAAAATTAAACCTCAAATTTAGCTACCTTCAAAACATTGCATGAAAATTATTATTCCAATTTTACTTTAATATGCAGGCAAAATGGGCTTAAAAAGAATGTCAGTTACCTTCTCAACAAGGGATGAAAGGTAGCTAAATTTGAGGTTTAATTTTTCATCCCTTGTTGAGAACGTAACTGACATTCTTTTTTAAGCAGAATTCCGAATTAACTTAGATTTAAAAGGATTAATTATTTTATGTCACCGGAGGGTGTTAATTATGTCATTTGTTAGGTTAAAATAAAATTTTAACAACTATATTAATGTGCCGTTTAAGTCCAAATTTCACTTAATCAAAAATTGAAAAGAAATATTTACCAACCAATTTCCTTTGGGAAGATTCGAATATATCGTGAAAATCATGCAACAATCTAATTTGAATTGTTAAAAATAGAAATTATTTCTTCCCCTCAATTCCGTTGAAATCCTGGGAAAGAAGATTTCTGATGAGAGGTGCTTGACCGCATTCACATAATTTCAACATAGATTCCCGATTTAGAGATGTAATTTTTTTCACCCATGTACTAGGTCTTGGCCGGAAACATCCCTTGTGCCAATGGAAAAATGCATAAATTATCTGACAATACTGTATCTTCGTATAATCTTGATTGAGTTAAATATATATTAAGACGTTCCTCGACATGATTAGAAACAAGAGAAACATTAAAATACAAGTTCTTTTTACGCATCTTTTTACAATATTACTATAATAGCAATGCATGCTTGTCACCGACGCCAGAAGACACAGTCAAATTGTTACAGTTTTTTGGGCTGGACTATAGGCGAAACCGGGATTTGAATCCCTGCATATTGATCTCTAACCGTCATCCCATGAGCTTGCGCTCTCATCAATTCCTAATCGACCGCAAAGAGAATCGTTTCTTCCCAAAATAGTCACTTGTCAATAATTGGCAGCCCGAGTGTGAGAAGAGATTATTAATTCCTCGGAGCAATGCAATCATCGAGGGATGGCATGATTTTGTCGATATGGAAATCATGGGAAAACAAGAAAGATGTCATTGACCAGAGGAGACGTTTCTAAATTATATTAAGATAATACATAAAAAATTAGAAGTAAATTTGTAATAATTTGTAACCATCGCACTGGGGTATTCAAATTCATTCTTGTTACATTTTTGTCTCTTTAATCAAAGTCTTCAAATAAATCAAAGATATGCTCGGATATGTTTACTTTAAGGAATATATTCATAACGCTAAGCCGAGAATTTAACAATCATTTTAGGATTTTTGAAAGCTTTAACTTCGTGTGACAAATATGGTTATCTTAAAACAAAAACAAAACATTCATGATGAGCCATCTTTGGTGTTGCTTTACATTATATGCATGGAAATCACCTGCATATTTACAGGAGAAAGCTAATTTAAAATTATTTAAATATATGTGAATATAAACTCACATTTGCTATATATGTATATAAAAATATTGTACAGTAGGGCTCATGACATATTCATAAAATTATTATGTCTTGTTTGCATGACATTATAGTCGGCCGTATTTGATAATGACAGTCCACGGTTCACACCCATTATTCCAACCATTCAGGCTCCCTGACTTTAGCATTAAGCAGTGAGTTGGATTTCTGTTGGGTAATGGGCAGGGCTTATTCATGTTCTGAATTATTCGCACTTCCATGTAAATGCATAGATAAGTTAAATTAGACGACATACCAGTCAACTAACTTGCGAGGAAGAAATCAATTTTTGGCAGTTCATTAAATAACTTTAGTTTATTTGGTTTATTTTCTCATTGACGAGCACTTTTTTGTGGCCTGTAAAATATAGACTACTTTTTCGATAAAGGTTTATCGAAAAATAGATTGTCACCGCACCAGCTTATTTGTTGAAAGAGCCACCTAAGCAAAATTGGCAAATTACTTTTTCTTTTCGACAGAATTCTGATTACATCCGGCCACAACCGTAACAAAAACAGTAAATAACAATAATATAAGGATTTTTGGAGAATTACTTTTCAATTCACCAACTGGCCTTACTCTAGAGGAGAGTGCCTTAGTCAGATTAAAAGTTTAACAAACTCATCGCGCTCTTTCCCCCAAAAAAGATTTCATGATTAAAGAATTATTTCCAAATCACTTCTAATTTGTCATTCAAAGGCGGAAGAGCCTTAAAGTATTATTTATTCGTCAATATGAGTTTGATTAACTTTATTGGGACTTTGTTCCTTGCTTTTGTGCTATTTTCTTTTGTGGTGTCGGCCAATATTACAGTGAATAAAACTGCCAGTGAATCTAGAAGGAGTCGCCGTAAGTAAATGATGATAAACTAACTGCATATATATACTGATTATAAATGTTTTAAACATTATACTATTCTTTTTCAGTTTTGCCTGTGTTCCAAATCATCAATTTCCCGGTAAGTATCTAACTTTTTATACTCAATTATTACTTTTATGTCATATTGTGTTTTATTTTTAGAATGACGTTTGTTCTTCATCCAGTGGAGGAAGAAATGGAACTTGCTACACAGGTCAGTCATAATTACTTTGAATTCATTCTTTTAGAATTTGATTTACATTAATTTTATCTTGAGTTAACCTTGGTTCTTCTTTAATCTTTTAGCGGAAGAATGCAGTTCTCAAGGTAAGCCCATTTCTCTTTAATGTCCACTGCGTGTAGTAACTAAAACGTAACTCATTTTAGGTGGATCCAGTTCGGGAACTTGTGCAAACGGTTATGGCGTTTGCTGTGTGTGTAAGTAAAATATAAATATAATTATTCCTTATATCAAAATTGTGAGATGAATAAGTGATATGGCAATGAAGGAGAATCTAAGGATCATTAGAGGCAAAGTTTTCCTTTATTAAAAAAAAATCCGACTTTCCGTGGAGTTATAAAAAGTTAATGGCCTGGGTATCCAAGGACATTCTACAGCTTTAGCACTAGTTCCTACTTTAGTTCCTACACATAGAACAACTGTCCCTCTAAACTTGTTCTTTATCAGTCTCCCTGTCCTGCGGCGGCAGCAGCAGCCAGAACGCGACCTTCCTCGTCCAGCGCAGCATCACCAGCGTGCCCAACGGCCGCTGCGACTACAGGATCTGCAAGTGCTCAAGCGAGGTCTGCAGGATTAGGTTCGACTTTACGGTGAGTAAAAAAGTGACTTGTCTTTATGTTCACGATTAACCTGACTTTTACATCTTCAGACCTTTGATATTGCGGCCCCGTTCACAGGAACCACTGGAGCAGCATTACCAGGTACGAAGAAGACAACTCGTGATAGATCGTTTTTGTAGTATCGTTTTATTCCAGCTACTGGCTATGGCGACTGTCTCACCGATCGCTTCGGAATCACCGCGCCTGGCCACGTCGGTACGCCAGTCATCTGCGGGTACAACTCAGGACAGCACGGTATTTAACTACAATAACAGTAATTAAATTGATATTAATTACTCTAATTAACAGTGTATATGGATGCGAGCGACTCGTGCCACACGGTGAGCTTTGACCTTGGCGGTGGAGATTCGTCCACGCGGAATTGGGACATCAAGGTGACTCAGTACAAGTGTGGGGATGATCATGCTGGTAAGGACGAAAACGAGTTCATGTTATAGACATTATATATGCTCCGTGTTTTAGGGCCAGATGGATGCCTGCAATACTTGACTGGGACAACAGGAAAGTTTGCCAGGTAAATTTGCTTTTCTGCACACTAGGTAGTATAGTGATAACATGTTTATGTTAATCCCATAATTCTCTAGCTTCAACTTCCCCACCTCCTCCTCCATGGTCAGTTCCACGGGTAAGTCACAATGCTCAAAGCGGCCACGACCATTATTCAAATTTCCCGCCATTATATTTTAGCCACGCACTTGTCTGACCAGCACTACAACGTCTGCATCCGCCGCGAGTCCGGCTACTGCGCCATCTGCTACTCGCCGACCAACAACCCCGCAGATATGATGTCCACGGCTAATGATCAGGTCTCTTTCGGACTCAGGTAGGCAATAAATTACAAACAGAACTTGAAGGCACTGTGATCCGTACATATATGCCAAGAAGCAACATTGTTATGTTAAGTGAGTTTATGCCAGCAAAACTTGATTTTTATTTGGGTGTGTACTCTAAAGATACAAATGGGTGGGTGCAGTTTCCTTATAATACTCTCGTCTTTTCAGCTCAATTGTCGCTGAGATGTCGGCATCAGGAATCGCTTGTTCCTCCGACTACATCACGGTAATATTCCTATTTATACATATGATGACCATATAAGTGCATGTGCTATTTCAGATTCCTCTCGGCCAGAAGGTTGACGCCGCCACTCCCCTCACCATCGGCTCCGTCATGACGACCGCCAACACGTATGCCGAGGTCTTCTGCGGAAGGGCGCTCAACACGGACGTCGCCACGCACATGAATGCGCTCTCCATTTGCAGTGAGTAACTGTTAAAACTTTCAATACCTTTGTTTTGGTCGTCTTAATTTTTAGATGTCACTAGGAGGTCCGAGGACTCGAGCTAGTCGCAAAAGAAAGTTCTTTCGTAGAAGTATATGCCTCACGAGCTAGTCCTGTTGACTCAGTTTCAGGACTATCTCGGCCCTTACCGTCATCTAACGTGTCAAAACGAAGACTTATAACTGTCTTTGTTATTGGCATGATGACATCAGAAAAAGTGAGAAACAACGAGAATCTGGGCTCGACGCTATTATGGCGGCAAAATAATGAATTTCACGACATAAGTTTCCAATGACATATTATCCTAACAGAAATAATATGTCTTTGGCTGTTCTGCTTGGATCACTCAGCTCAGTGAGGCTCTGAGTAAGTTCACAATTGCCTAAGCCCAGCCCATAATCCCTATCCCCTCTCTCTTTCTTGTCCTTTTTGTGCTCTCTTAGCTGAGCCCCAACACAGTGGTTTTGCAATGGTTGAAACACATTTTTTTGGAATTACTTTATTATTTTAATATGTGTTCTTTCGTTCACGTTCTTCTATTTTTTATTAGTACGTTTACCATTTTTATAATACATAAACCACTGTGAGCTCCTCCTCTTTCCTTGACTCAGCCCTCAACAGAGAAGGGGAAAATGGAGACTGAAGAGTTTTATTCAGTCCAGTGCTGAGATATCTCTTACTCACTGACGTACAACCATGAACGTATAAAGATGTAACGAGACCGCCGAGTCAACTGCCACAAAATGGCGGTTTCATTAGATGGACGGTTTTTGCCACCTAGTGTCAGGGAAATAATTTAATCTCTTGTATGCACTTTTCCTCCAGTAGGTGGCAAAAATCTTTATACGTCCATGCGTACAACTTGCTATAAGCTTAACAGGCCTCAAGCCCAGATTCTCGTTGTTTCTCTGATGACATCATTCAAATTTCAAGCTGTCTAATATTAAATGCTTATAATGGTTAATGAATTCTCAGTTTAGACATCTAGCTTATAGTTATATGGTCTCAGCTCCTTGCCTCCCTGGTCCAAACAGACGACACCAAGGATGTTTAAGTACTTGGACGATACAGAAAAAACGCTGTACAGTTCAGCGGCAATCTATTGATTTCTCAGCACTGAGCTTCATCTAAACAGTGGTAACTCAGGGCTGAGCCACATATATATTGTCGCGGGAGAAAATTTATATATTTTCTCCCTTGTCGCTGTACAGTGCCGTAACAGTGGTCGGAGGAGAGAAAATAATTTCTTTCGTCGGAGAGACTCCTACTACTACGAGACTGTTGAGTAAACTGCCACAAAATGGCGGTTTCAGTGGATGGAGGGTTTTTGCCACCTACTGGAGGAAAAGTGCATACA
>LR137921.1:7459-23130 GCA_900659605.1 Tisbe holothuriae | reverse complement strand
ACCAAGAAACACACTTTGAACAGGAAAATCTTAATTAATGGAGTTAGACTGCTAAATATATCTTTATTTTATTTTCAGGAGAGTTCCGCTGCGGCCGCCGAGTGCGTCAGCGAGCTCATCCGCGGCGGTTCTGCCGCGGCCGCCGCCGCCGCTGCTGCTGCCGTTGCCGCGTCCAAGCGCAAGCTTGACGACGTCGGCGGCGGCGAGGTGAAGACTGACGTGAAGAAGGCCAAGCTGGAGACGAAGGCGCTGAAGGCGAAGCGGCCCGGCTTCACGGATGAGCGCTACAATGAGACGAGCTACTATCATGAGCCGGAAAACGGTAAGTTTAATCAAAGTAAATGTGGTTAGTACAAAAGAACAGTACTGGCTCCTGGCTGTACTGCACATTTACTACTGGCTACTAAAGAACAATGACCACTTAGTCACACTAATGCAAAAATCTGAGAGAATTTTACATCGCAACTGTACCCCTTGAAAGGTATCTTGTCAAACTCTTGACAATTTACTTTTACTTAATTAACTACAACCGTACAAGTCAGTTTAATGCTCACATTTTCAAGAGTTTTAGAACAGAAGAAACTTGCTTGGTGTTGTTCCTGTGTTTTCCCGTCTCCCGAGAGAGGAAATGGCAGCAGCAGCAGGAGATTTATAAGACTGATTTATTGGTGGAAAAAGACCCGAATTTAGTGCCAAAAACTTTGCTCGTTCCGCCAAAGAAGGGGGAAGAAAACAAACCCCGTTAAAAATGCGCAAGAAGAAGTCTAACGACCATCAGTAAACGTCGTTACGGAAGTTTTGAAGAACCGCCGATAATAATTTGCCGCAATTTATCGCCTTATTGCAAACACTTCTTTCTTTGTCTTTTCAGGGCTTCGGAAGGTCTATCCGTATTACTTCACGTTCACGACGTTCACAAAGGGTCGTTGGGTGGGGGAGAGGATTCTCGATGTGTTCGCAAGGGAGTTCAGGGCACATCCGGCAGAGGAATATGTAAGTTTGATTTAAATAAGTACAATATTAGACTCTTAGGCAGCTGTAAGCCTTATTACTGTCCAATTATGACCTTAACCGACAGAAAAACGCCCAAATTCCCCCGAAGACAGCCTTCATCGTCTGACCGTTCTCGTCACAATTTCTGCATATTTTCGGCCCCCTTTTCCCTCCTTTCCTTAGACATGTGATGTATTTGCCCCCATTGTTTCCTTCAAAAAACATTTGCTCTTATCTCGGCCCATTTCCGCCGTCCAAACGGCCTCTCATTTGTCCGACATGATTTTTGAATTTCCCGCGCTTTTTCTCTCTTGCAGGAGCGGTGCATTAACGCCGGCACGCTGACCGTCAACTACGAGAAGGTCGACATTGACTACAGGCTCAAGCACAACGACCTGCTAGCCAATATTGTTCACAGGTACGTCTATGGAATTTAATTATAACTTTTTTATTTTCCAAAAATAATTTATAATATCTTAATAATGCTTAATTATTATTATTTAAATGTTAAACTTGTTCCAACTCTATTCTGGCAACCCTGGTTAAATCGTCTGGAAAATTTAGTGACGTTGACAAATTAGATTCGGCTACAAAGGGGAAAAGTAGAATGAGTTAGATACAGGAAGACCGCTTTATATGTTTCTTTTTGTTCTTTTTCTTTAATTACCCCCTTGCTTAACTGGGTCAATTTGGGGGAAGGAGAGCCTTTGCTGGAACAAAAGCGATGGGAAAGATGTGAGATATATGAAGGGAGAAAAATCTTCAATAGCATCTCCGCAGCCTTGAGCCCTATTTTCTGCCGTTTCCTTTTTGCTAAGAGCTCAGAGTGCGAATGGCTTAGAACCCGTAGAGTACCTTTATAGTTTTATTAACTAGACTCAAGTATTAATGCGGCAACCACTTGAAACAACATAACCTGCACATTAATGCATGCTATGGTGCATTAATCAGGCAACGAATTATATTCCATTTACAAATAAGGTATCCGTTCTAGATCTACGCCCTCGAAAGGCATTTAGCTCTGGTTCCGCCTCACTTTTCATTTCCTCTTTGGCTTTTGTATCCGAGAGGCCTTTCTTCTTCTCTTCTTAGTTTATTTTACCCACTAGAAAGTTGAGACTACTTTCGAAATGGAGCCAGAAGCTCAACTCACTCTTTGAAGGACTTTTTTTCTCCTCCTGGCGTCCTATCAAATTTCAAGGAAAGCTTATTTCTTATTTTTCAATTTTCGTATTCGAAGCGCGTTTGAAGAGAGGCGTGCTCAGAAATATAAGCTAGCATCAAACAACGATAGTAATCGTTTTATTTGAAGCTAAGGTTCATTCATAATTTATATTATATCTGCAGCCATATTCCTAGTAAACAAATTAGTTGCCTCTGTAACATTTAGCATAATGATATTTTATAAAAATGTAGTGATCTTTGCAAGAAGCCTTGACAACATCCCTTTAGACCTTTCTTCACCACATTTCTGCTGAAATATACCGGTTTTCACTCATCTGTGCCTGACATCAACCTTATTGCTGTGTATATTTTTATACAAACTTTGAGGAAGGATGACTTTGTGTTATTTTGAGGGGGATGCTGTAGAAAGGCAATTTGGCTCCAGTTTTTAAGAGTAGTTTCCTTGACATAAAGATTTAAGAGATGCTGCCTTCCAATAATTCTATTTTTGCCAGAGAGAGAAAAAGACTTGAGAATGCAAAGAATGTGATCATGTAATTGGAGAGTGATTATTTGAAAGGGTTCCACTGGCAAATTGAATATTGCAAAAAGTCATTTTCCATCAGAACAAATTGGTTTAATTTCAATTTTAATTTGGTTACCATGAAATTGAACCATGATCAGCTTATAAGCAGATTTTTTTGCTTACACAATTTTACCCCGTGTGAAGTTTCACCTCTTTGCCAAACTCAATTTTCACAAGTATTGTTGAACCCCAAGTGCCATGCCAAAGAAAGAGAATTATTCTCCTTCCCAGTAAAACTGCCAATGTCTGCTCCTGGAGTTATTGCTTCCCCGATAGTACTTCCAATCTTCTTCTTCTTCTATCCTCCAAAGGGAAGAAAATATATGTCCCTAGTTCCCGATTCCACTTTCCAAAGACACTTCTGACAATTACCTCGATCGTGTTTTTGCAGGAAAAAGGGGGGAAAAGAGAACCTAATTATGAAGAAAAGTTTTCGCAGAAAAATCCATCAAGTTAAGTCTTTTGTCGTTGCTTGTGGCAACAGTATAGGAGCAGCTACAGGGTGCTTTCTATGTTATGCAATTTATTCACATTAAATAATTAAATTTATCCTTTATCACAGCAGCAGTCAATGGATTACTTTGAATATTCAAATAGTTCCATTTTAATAGCCACACCCTGTAGCTTCTTTATTCACCAGTGTGACAGCCTTGCACAAGCCTCCCACTGGGAGCACATGAAGAACTGTAGAGAGAAAATTGAGCCGATTTTGGTTAAAAGTAAGACCCCCTATTCCCACTAAAGACTTTTTGCCATGGCGGCTTTTTAAAATGAGAGTAATTTCGCGCTAAAGCCTCCAGAGGACGCGGCGGAGTAAAGAAGGAATAATTGCCCTTTGTTTTCCCATTTTCAAAACTTTTTTCAAATTATACATGCTGGGTAAATTTAGGCCATTATATAGTGGCAAACTTTTTGGATGCAAATTATACGGTATTAATTGAGCACAGTGGTTATAAGCTGTAATTTTATCTCATTTTCCAGGCATGAGGTCCCAGTGTCCTCCGAGAAGATCCGCATCATCCACATGGACGAGGACATGGTCGTCGTCAACAAGCCAGCCTCCATCCCGGTAAGAAGATATTTAAATTTCCCGCGCTTTTTGTCGCGCTATCTAGATGCACTTATTGTTCATTGGTGCGTGAGAGACAATGAGAGGCGACAGAGTTGTTGCATTGTTCTTGTATTAGTTGTTGTCATATTTGTTCTTGTTGCTGTTGTTTTAGACTGCATGAGGTCGTATGCATTACAAACTTTTAAAGCTTTCCCTTCTTTGCTCTTGAGCCTTATAATGCATTCAACCTTACTATCTCTTAGCAAGACAACCAGCAACAGCTCTGGGAGGGTAGACACACTTTTCCTTATTTTGAAAATGGAGACACTTTTTGGCACCAGACTTGGGTGAAAAATCCCTAAAAAGTTTCTCTCTCCACAGTTTGTTTCCTATGGTCCATAAAAATGCACAACTGGGATTTTGCTTGCCTAGCATTTACATGAAGATTTGGCTTGTTATATAAATATAAAGTCATTTTAAACAATACAAAATTTGCAATATAACAAGTTTCTAGACATTGTCTGGTCTTGCATCTGTATTTTCCCCAAGCTCAACAACTTATTTAATGAGGCAATTACAATTAATTGCCCTCATAACATAATATTGTCCTTGTTTCTTGATGCTGTGAGCTCTTATTTTGCCCTGATATTATTGCATCTTTCTCCTTCCTAACCCGGGCAATCTACAGTCGGCCACATTAAAAAAGAGACACAGAAACAGAGATGACATTCGGCGCTGGCTTTTTGAGCGCTTTGCATTCCTGAAAATGAGAATGAACACTAAACGATTGTAAGCTACTAATAAGGGTGTAATGAATGCACTAATATGGCGTTAAAGCATTATTATAGCAAAAAATAGAGAAGGCATCGGTATTATACTGAATATTTACATGCCTATTGAATGACTAATGCTCATACTGAAACTAAGGCCAACTATGTCAAGAGTTGAAGAAAAAATCTTGAACTGCTCTTATTTTTATTATCCCGGGATGAATTAAGATAACGCTCTGCTATTTAAAAGCGCAAATGTAATTTCTGGACAATATTAACACAAGAAAGTCTTCATAAGACGCACAAGGGTCAGTGTCAGTTTACAGAACGTTAGATGTCCATGAAGGCCGTTTCAAAAGCCTTCATTAGGCGCAATAATACTGAACACATCTCAACACAATTGGAATGATTATATTTATGCAATGATCCGTTTAGACCGGACTAACGATGAGAGAGAGAACTTCCGAGTTCCTTTAAAAAGTAAATTAAGTCTCCAATTTCGAATATTAAGTTACAACAAATTATGAACAACAGCGGAATTTTGCTTAATTGACTTATATCGACATAATTTCAATTAAATAATCCTGAATATGCCCTGCTTATTAACACAAATTCTCTTCGCACATATTCATGTTCCTCAAAGACTGCTGTCGGCCGTGTTCTCTCTTTCTTTCTTACACCCACTTTTCCCTGCGTTGTCGGCTGATCAATCTCTTTCAAGAAGAAAGAAAGAATCTCTTCTCTCAAGTTCGACAGCCTTTGAAAAGAAAGAAGAAGGAAAAATCTGCGGTCGACCGGGGTACCATGTGTTTATAGGGTCGGCAATGAGATAACTGTATAGATGAGAAGGCCGCATGTTTGTTATCTAACACCTACTTTGTTAGAGCTCTAGAAGAAACTTCAAACAATGAGTTAACTAGTTATAGATGTGAATCCTGCAGAAGGACGGAGTCTCAAAGCTCTTCTATGGTTCCAACTTCAATGTTTAGGCAATGTTGTCTCTTGTGCCCCTGTGCAAACACTCGTCGATTTTCCTTTATAAACACAAAATCAATTCCGAGGAACGGGGGGAATTTGAGCACACACAGAGAGAAAGATCTTCTGGAAAACCATTGAAGTACTCTGTCTGGCAGCGTTATATATGCCCATGGGACGGTTAAGTGCAGAAGGATAACTGCGCTTTTTAACTGCGCTCCATTTTTCCATTTGCCAAATCGTCCGAAAATTGGCAATATCCCTTTTTTCCCTCCAAAAGTAGGGATGGGAATAACGGCCTTTTATATAAGCACATATCTAGACATTATTAGACTGACCCTCGGAGCATTTTTTTCACCTGCGTTCGATATTGCAATCCATCTATTGGTCAGAATTGGGACAAAAAGGGATAGAAAGCAAACCCATTGGAGGAGAAGAGAAATGAAGTGAAAGAAGAAAAATGAAAAGTTTCCATTGGGATTATAATGGAATTTGAACGAATTGTGTGTCACACAGAGTGTTTGTAAGCTAGAAAGTAGAAGTCATTCATCTTGAAGCCTTTAGAACATACCCTTGTTTTGCACCGTTCCAATGTAAAAGTTCTCTGTTCTCTGCGGCAGCTGTGTAGAAGCGGAACAATTCTTTTTTTCTGCTCCCGCCCGGAATGGAATTATATTGAGATCCTTCAGAAAGAAATTAGACGTGGCAGCGACGGCCATAAAACATAATAAACTTTTGCTGTTTTGCTGCATTAGAGCTGCTTTCCAATGGCTGCTGCTGCTGCCTTTTATAATGGGCAATAGTGAATGGAATGAGTGGAGAATATTGTACACAATATTTCTGCAAAAATTGCAAAAAAAAATCGCCTTTTGTATGATTATTTAAAGCTGCAATACAAATATAGCCGTAGTCTTGCACCATTAGAGCCTTGAAAGTCTGAAAAAGGCCGTGCATTGACCTATATTTATAGGCCTAGTCCCTCTCTTACCCTAAATTGAGAGTAAAACAAAACTATATTTCTTTCAGGTCCATCCCTGCGGCCGCTACCGCCACAACACTGTCGTCTTCATCCTTGCCAAGGAGCACGGGCTGAAGAACCTGCGCACCATCCACCGCCTGGACAGGCTGACCTCAGGGTTGCTGCTGTTTGGCCGGAACCCAAAGAAGGCGCGTGAGATGGAGCAGCAGATCAGGACAAGGCAGGTGCAGAAGCAGTATGTCTGCAGGGTGGAGGGGGAGTTCCCAAAGTGAGTATAACAAGATAAAGTAAGTATAAAAGTGAACTAAAACCTTTCTTTTTAGTGAACCCATCCTCTGCAAAGAACCGATCGAGGTTGTGAGCTACAAGATTGGCGTTTGCAAGGTGAGCCCCGCTGGCAAGGACTGCTACACCGAGTTCCACCGGCTGAGCTTCAATGGCAAGACGAGTGTGGTGCTGTGCAGACCCAAGACGGGCAGGATGCATCAGATCAGGGTGCACTTGCAGTATTTGGGTAAGTGAACATACTTTTGAGTCAACAACTGAGAATTAGGAGGTTATGAGGAAAGTATGTAAAAGTGTTACTACAGTTTAAATATTGCTTCTCACACTCTACTATATTGTGGACTTGTGGTCCCTTCTTCTTCTCCCTCCTGGTCCTATATATGACATGGCTTCGATATGTCCAGAATGTCAAATGGAGACGGGAGGAAAGGAGAAGAAAGCCTCTAGCCACGTAACTAACCGACACTTGGTGTATAGCAAGGCTTTGTTGACTGAGATCTGCACTTGAAGTTTTGAACATACTGTTATAATACCAAAACAGTTTTAAGGTTAGAAATGATGACACACGTCTCTAACGTCGGCCTCATTTTCACCATTCTGGACGACGTGGAAAAGCTTTTTTTCTGACCCTGTCCAAAAATATAGATCTTCAGTACACACAGTGAAGGGGGGAAAATATGAGGCTCATCAAAAGAAGACGCGCGGTGGGAACAAAGAAAGAGAGGGAGCAGATTGTACAATTCTCACTCTATCGAATGGGAAGAGCAAGTCTAAGGAAATGGAACTAGGGATTCAATCCAGCATTGGCCCTAAAGCAGAAAATAGTTTCTGATACGTTTTTATTCACCGCTATATTAGTTGTTGCAAGAGCTTGATTCACAATTATGTTACGTGGCCATTGCTAGCATCACTCCATACCCGAGCGCATCCCATGTCAAAGAAAAGGGCTTAAGAACCTTCTTCTTCTCCTCCGACTTGATTACATTTCCTCTCTCTCAGATGATGACGCTCAATCGCAATAATAATGTTGGAAGGTATCAGAAAACCACAAGACAAAATCCGGATCAAAAAGGCTTTCAAGGCAGGGTTGCTAAAGTTTCAGTAAATGGAACAAAAATGCTCTTATAGGGCTGAAAATGAGCAGTTTTGACTCCAAACTGGCAACCCAGTCTCTAGGTGCGGTTTTGAGGTTCCGGTCTTATTAAGGAATGGATACCTTTCTGAGGGTTAATCATAATAATCCCTTCTTTCCTGCTCAAAGATTCTGATGACCCCCGATCTTGATCTCCCTTTTGAAAAGATTTAAACACTCTCTCTCTCGAAAGGAGACTTTCCGCCTCTGGGGAAACCAAGAAACTTTTTAAATTCATCGATGGATCTAAACACAGAGAGGTGGAGGAAGTTTTAGGGCTTTGGGACCCATAGGATAAAACATTGCTGAATGGGCTGCAAGCTAAAAATGATCAATTTGTTTCCTTCCAGGTTACCCCGTGGTCAACGACCCCCTCTACAACCACACCGTGTTCGGCCCGGAGAAGGGCGCCGGCGGCCGCATCGGCAAGACCGACGACCAGCTCATCCAGGACCTCATCTCCATCCACAACGCGGAGAACTGGCTCGGCATGGACGAGGAGGGCGGCGGCGTGGGCGTCGGGCCGCTGCTGCCCGTCATTGAGCGGCCGGTGCCGCCGCAGGAGCAGGCAAAGAAGGATGATGCTCAGCCGCAGAGTGCCACGGCGAGGTCTGAGACGCCCGACTCGGCGTGTGACGTGCAGTCATTGTCCAACTCGGCCGACTCTCCGTCGTCCAACGCTTCTGGAGCAGGTACTTTGACATATTATGACTTATAAACATGCCTCATTGACGTTAAATGTCCTTTTCAGGCGGGTCCCATTCCGATTATGGCAGCAGCGTGGCGCCAAAGCCGTCCCCGAACAGTGCCGCCACCACGATCGCGACCCAGACTGGCGTCGGTGAGGACGCCGGTAACAGCTCCAGCAGCGGTTCCGAGTACGAGGGCGGCGTGAAGCTCTCTGTGGATCCGCATTGCTACGAGTGCAAGGTCAAGTACAGGGACCCGAGGCCAAAGGATCTCGTCATGTTCCTGCACGCGTGGAAATACGAGGTAAGAATTATAGGTCAAGTAATCTCAGTGCTCGTTCAAGAGATTCTAGACTGTAGAATCCCTTGGCTCGTTGTAACCATTCAATGGCATTGAGACCTCAGAGAGCATTCATGATTTTGAAAGAAAACTTAATTAACCATTTCTTTCAGGGTATTGATTGGGCCTACATGACCGACCTCCCAGACTGGGCTCAGGAAAACTGGCAGGACACTGAAAACTATCTCGACTAGGAAGTAAAGCAGCCAAATACATCATTATTATTTTTGACCGCGCAACATAATAATTATCTAATGGAATATATCTACAATTATTACGGCTAATAAAAGACGAAGATTCTATTTTGTAGCGAGAACAGCATGAAAATAACATTACAGCATTCAAGTGATAAACAGTAATTAGCTCACTCAAGAAGGGAATCTTAATCGCTCACAATGTAGAAGAACTGCTCTGAACAGAATGGAATATTTATATGTGAACATAAGAGTTGTGCTATATATTCTAAACCCTTTCCTCTCCCATTTTTGATGGCATTTCTTTTTCCTCCTTCAAATATCTATAAAGCTAACCCCTTTAAAACCCTTGCTGGACCTTTGGTGCTAGTGAAAGAAAAATAAGATGAGATGACGAAAGTATTGATGAAATGACTGAAACCCATTTCTGTTTCGTACATCCATCTCCTCTCGAAATGATAAAATCTAAAGAAAAATATATAAAAGAATACTTATTTTTCCAACAAAAAAGTCTACTTTTCCCCTCTCTCAGAACATACTTTAAAAGTCAGCTTGCCAAAATCCCGATTTCTTTCTTTTTGCACCAAAATTTCTTTTCTCCACGATTTCATCACCGATCTAAACTGATCGCACTTTAGCCCAGAAGTTTTGTCAAGTTTGTTTCACGTGTAACATTATTCCCATAAACCATTGTGTAAAATTCATTCATTTCAATCCACGCAGCCACTTTTTTGTCATAATTATACCCATAAACCCTCATTTTCGTGTTAAGTTTCAGTGTAAAATACATATAAAAAGTAGCGTTAATGTATTGTGATGAAGAACTAAGAAAGTATATAATGAAAACAACAATATGAATATACAATAAGATAGAAAACGCAATAAAAAGGTATCGAAAATCGACTTACTTTATTGTATAAATTCATTAAATTGATTCATTTGCGCGCTTTGCCATAATTATAAATAATCACACCTAATCCACTGTGCTTATAAAATGTTAAATTGATCCACCGAGCTCTAATTACATAACCACAATATGCCACTGTTCACCCCATGGTCTCCGTCTCCCTCATGAGCCAGTTGAGCGCATCCGACTTCCCCATCTCCCTGAGCAGCGGCCCGACCTCGTCTCTGCAGCGCAGGTGGTAGTCGTTGAGGTACGAGATCTCAGCCGGCTCCAGAAGCCCAGGAGAGATCATGCGGCTCTGGATGGGGCAGAGGGTCAGGTCCCTGGAAGTAGACGATCAGCTTACCTTATTAAAGCTATCCTGCTTTCACTTCTATTCTTTCTACATCAATGAATTAAGGATTTTTATCTTACCTGAATGTCAAGTAGTCGGTGTCCTGGAACCTGTAGGGCGTGTCGGCCTTCACCACCTGGACGAGGTTCTCAATGCGGATGCCGAAGGCGCCGTCCTCGTAGTAGCCGGGCTCGTTGGACAGGACCATGCCAGGCTGGAGGCCTAGAAAGATACAGTAGAAGAGTGTGTCGCATAAGTACATAACTACAGCTAGTACAGGGTTAAGCATAAGAAACTGTTTCCTAACTTGCTCGGATTGAGAACATAAGTTTCATGGTCGAATCAATACCTGGGTCTGAGTCCCTGTTCCTCTTCCCGATCCCCATCGGCCCCTCATGCACATTCAGATACGACCCCACGCCATGCCCAGTCCCATGCGCATAGTCCAACCCAGCCTCCCACAGGCACGACCTGGCAAACGCGTCCAGCCTGTGGCCGGTGGTGCCCTCTGGGAACACTGCCCTGGACAGGCGGATCTGGCCCTTGAGCACCCGGGTGAAGCACTCGCGCTCCTTGTCGGAGGGAG
Organism: Tisbe holothuriae; assembly: GCA_900659605.1. Taxonomy (NCBI): domain Eukaryota; kingdom Metazoa; phylum Arthropoda; class Copepoda; order Harpacticoida; family Tisbidae; genus Tisbe; species Tisbe holothuriae. The sequence continues at coordinate 12,145 of LR137921.1, read as the reverse complement.
TGCCAAAGTGGACGGTGCGGGTGACGTCCGTGGTGCCGTCCTTGAACTGGGCGCCGCTGTCCACCAGGTAGAGCTCTTCAGTGGTGATGGCGCGGCAAGTCTCAGGGGTGGACCTGAAATTGAAGAATCATTAATTTTAAAAAGGATCCATAATAAAGGATCTACACGTGAAAACCTCGGTGCGTGTTCTCGATTATACCTGTAATGAATGATGGCCCCATTCGGCCCACTCCCGCTAATCGTCGAGAAACTGAGCCCGACGAAATGCTTCATCTCCGACCTGAACTCAGCCAACCGGTCACTCCCGGATATCTCGTCCACCGCCCGGCCCGCCTTCAGCTCCTTCTCCAGCCAGGCAAAGTAGCAGCAGAGCGCGGCGCCGTCCCGCACGTGGCACTTCTGGAATCCCTCCAGCTCGGTGGCGTTCTTGACGGCCTTGGCGAGGCAGACGGGCGTGGTGTCGGTGAGGAGGGTCTTGCCCTCCAGGGCGGAGCAGAGGCCGAGGCTGGCGCCGTGGGACACCCAGACGGTCGTCTTGGGAGGGATCTTCTCAAGGAACGGTCTGGAAAAGGAAAGTCATATCTGCAAGCCGAACTTAAGGAGCGTAATGGTAAAATAAAAAATAACCGGCGAGACTTGACATGACCTTTGGTTTCATAAAATCATATCTTTGTCTCACCTGATTTCTCTGTAGTCCTTAATCTCGACGGTCTCTCCGCCCTCCTTGTCGCTCGCCTTGAGGTGCTTCCGGATGGCGTCCGTCACCTGGCGCTCGTTAACAAACAGGTACGCGGCGGTGTCAGTAATCACGGCGTAGGCGAAGAACACGGGGTTGAACCTGGAAATAGTACATTGTAGTAAGAATTCTAGGTTTAGACAAGGAAGGCTCCAGATACGAGACTTTCTTGGTTTAGAATTTCTTAGGTAATCAATAACGTGTATAATATAATCAAGTTTGTTCTTACTTGATATCCGATCCTCTCAAGTTGAACACATACGCGACGTCATCGAGATCACTGAGCACGAGCACTCCGGCTTTTCTCTTGGCGAGACTGGCGCGCACCTTGACCAGCTTGGACGGCCACGACTCGCCGGTGAAGCACAGCTCGAGAGGGAAGACGGGGTTCTCGGGGTAGGCAGGCTGGTCAGACCAAACCTGAAAAAAAAAATTAACAAAAAATAAGCAAAAACAATGGATTTTAATAGCTCTTGAATGCGACATAAAGACAATATGTTGGAAATATTTCTACTGAAATCACGTTAAAATGTTGATAAATATAATTTCTACCACCTTGGTCAATATGCTACTCGAAGATTTTAAAGAATTAACCAGGGTGTGGTGCTCCATTATATTAATAAAAACTATCATTACATTATACTTACCAACTTCAAATATTATTAATTCGTTAATAACTCACTTTATCTACCAGATTTTCCTCCACCATCTCCAGCGTGACCCCCTTTGCCCGCAACGTCGTCTTCTTCTCCGCCGGCACCAGCCACGGATCCAGCCCCACCTTCTCCTCGCCCTTGAGGTTCGCAGCGAGCCACGCCTCCACCGAGGGAGTGTCGGCCACGCCCTCTTTCATCAACGTCCAGTTAGAGTCGAGCTGGGTGTTGGCTTGGAGGAAGTAGCGCCCGTCGGTCCAGAGCAGGGCTTCTTTTTGGGTTACCAACGCAGTGCCTGAAAAAGCAAATTTGTTAATTTAATTAAAAACTTAATAGTATAGAAATATCTAATAAACTAGTCGGATAAAAATAGATATTAGTTCCGACCAAGGGTGTTTAGGGCCCCTAAACACCCTTGGTTCCGACTGATGTACCAGAGAAACTCACAGTTTCTCTGGATGCACTGTTGTACACTTGTACCTTTAAATAGTCTTGAACACTTTCACTGGATGCACTATTTTCTTCTTTTCGGATCGTTCACTTTCACTTTAGAAGGGATGTTTTCCCAACACAACATCCCTGAGCGCGTACAGCAGCCGCTGCAGATACGCCACCTCGTCCCCAAACAGGCCCCTCTCCCGTCCAAAGAAGGCGTCCAGCAGGAACTGCAACTGGTTGGCGAACTGCTCCGGCTTTCCCGTGTTGGACAGCAGGATGAATGAGAACACGAGTCCGTATGCGATGAGGATGAAGACGAGGACGGAGGCGAGGGTGCAGACAAAGTGGAGCGCGGTGACCACCACGTGCAGCATGGACCGGGTCAGGAGGGAGACGAGGACCATTGTCTTAGCACGACTCAACTGAGGGCAATGGCGTTAATGAGTTTGAAAATCACTCTTTTGAGGCCGCCCAGACACAATTAGTTATATTTTTTACGCCCTCTCGTTTAGTTTTTTATCACTTAATGGGTTCGTGTCTGGCTTTTCGTAGTCCTCGTGTGCTGCACTACAAGACTCTTTCTATGTCCACCCCAATCTCGTCGAGCTGCTCGAACAGGAACCGGAATAAGACTTCATGCTTGCTGTTGAGCTCGTTGAGGAACTCCACCTGGGACGCCAGTTGATCCCGGCTCGGGTTAAACAGCAGGTTGAAGGCAAAGACGAAGCCGTACACGAGGACGTAGAAGATCTTGTGCATGCAGACGATGCAGTATCCGATTCTTAAGAACATTTTAGTTTAAGTAAGGAAAAAACAATGACAGTTATAAGTTATAATACTTCAGAAGGCATTATAACTAGCTGTCTTTGGGAATAAGTGAAAAGGTGGAAAAACTGACATGATTTTAAAAATCGGACATCGTAGGGTAGGGGGAAAGCACCAGCACAGCGACCACCGATAAGGCAGCTTTTAGCACTGGGATGAGCAGAGGCAGCAACGAGTGGAGACTCAGACTGGGGGGCACAAGGGACACGGCGAACATGCTCTGAGATCTTGGCACGGCAGGCCGGACACCAAGGGTGTTAAACACCCTTGCCGGACACACACTCGACTGGACACACGAATACTTTTGTCCCCAAATCGCAAGTCCAACGTCAAAGACACTCAAAGGAAAGATGTACTTTCCTCAAAGTCTCAGGTCCAAGTCCTTCTTGCTCAGCTTTCTGATCTGAGTTAGCCTGAGTATGCAGCGTTAACACTACCACTCACCCCTTGATCCTGTGAATCCTGAGACCGCCTTCCTCCTCTCGTCCCTTGCTGCGATGTACTCTGAAGCGTGCGCGTCCTCGGACGGGATGAGGTACGCGGCCAACCCGTGCTGGGTCATGAGGCGGCGGAGGGGCGCGAGCAGGGACATGGTCAACTAGTTACACGAGCACGGTGCCTGTGGGTTTGTTGTTGTCGAGCAGTTGAGGCTGAGCGAGACACTGGTTACTCAGGCTGGGTAAAGGGTCCTTTACAATGATTGAGAATAGAGATAAGAGTCAAATGTAGATGGGAATGTCTTGTAAAAAGATAAAAAGGTAAAAGTACTACAGTCAGTGTTGTGATGTGTTTACTTTCTTGAATGTGTTGCCGAGCTGTGTGTGGAGTAGTTGAGAATTTTCAGCCGGCTGCCGGCCGGCTATGCACTGAGTTTGAAAGCTGCCTGAATATAGACTGAGATGTACATGCAAGCAGAGAAAATAAAAGCAATGCATGATGGAAAAAATTGAGCCAGAAGAATTATACGGAATAGCCAAGATTTTGTTTTAGAATAACCTTTTTATTTAGGCGAGTCCTTTTTTTATTAATCATAACAATTTAAGGTGAGCAGTATGTGAACTACTTGATTTTATTAATGTGTACTTAACGTGATATAGTTTACAATGAAACCTCCAATAATAGTAACCAAAAATAACTTGATACTTATTCATGGTATTGCATACAAGCATATTATGTCCATAAGTTATGTTAATGTTATATTTTTCATTTTTGAAATGTGATATTATATCAGTAATTTATCTTCAATTGATTGATTGATGTTTGTGTCTAAAACAGTAAAATCTGGTAAAAATAAGAAAGTTCATATTGTTCTGCCATGTTCTAGTTGATGTCTCCGTTTCACTATATTAAACAACATTGGCAGTTGTGTTTAAATAAATTTTTAAAAATATATTATCTAATCAGGATCTGCAGGATTGGAGCACAGTTAGTATCATATATTAGAATAAATGTATATAATAAGTGCGCTTTTCATATATTTTCCTAATTAATTAAAATTAGTTTAAGTGAAATATATGTTTAACTCATTGTCTACTAATCACAGTCCTCTATGGTTATCAATAAATGGTCATTTGTATGCATATCTATCTCTATGCGTCTACGTGTAGGTGTGTGGCTGAGTGAAGGATGCGTGAAGCTGAGGAGCAGAAGGAGCGATTTCTTTTCTCTCTTCTCTTCTCTCTTCGTTCTTCTCCCGCCATAGAACACAGACTCGGCCACGCTCCACCCACTCAGGCAGTCGCTCCCTGGAGTAAAAAAAAATCCATTGAGTTCCAACGGTTTCGCTTTCGACTTCTTTGCTCAGAACTCGTTTTTCCGTCTCGTTTTGAGGACTGAGCTGGATTTCAAAACAAACCAGACAAAGAGAGAAGAGAAGAGAAAAGAAAAGAAAAGAAAAGAGAGAGAACTCAGCTACGCAGACAAAAGGAAATCAACAACAAGGGGATTTTTCACCAGCTGCCAATCAGAAAGAGTTAAGAAAAAGTGCGTCAGTCATTAACAGATTACACCAATCGACTATATTCGGATCTTAAA
>LR137918.1:2160-15948 GCA_900659605.1 Tisbe holothuriae | reverse complement strand
GTTCATACTCTCCCCACTAGATGACTCTCCTCTGACAAAATGGCGCCTTTGCGTTTCTGCCTTGTAGCGCAGTGGAGTCCCGTTCTGTCGTCTGAAGGAGTGCGCTCAAGATCTCGACAACAAACTCGATCTTCTCCTGTACCAAAAGCCATTGGGGAAACGTACAGAAGTTTCAGAACGGGTTGCCAAAGTGCAGGAATCATGCTTATTTAGCTCAAATTGTTATATCCACAAGGTACCAAGGCTCCACTTGTATGACATTTAAACAAGCATATTCACGTTAATGTGGTAGAAATGCTATGTAAATTTAGTCAAGGCAGCCATTAGCTTTTTGTAGTCCGTTTCTCCGCTCAGGATCTTACTGAGAAACCTTCATAATGGCCGGTCGGAAAACAGCGTTTGGCGGTCACGAAACTTGCCCAGGCCATTTTTTTCAGCTTATGAAACTATTAAATGGGGACACATCCTTTCTACTCTAATATCCTTGTATCCGATTCTGAAACTGCATCCGACGATTTCTGTATCCGAATCCGAAAGTCGGATTCAAATATGGTATTCGCACAGCCTTATGGTTAACCACAACCACAATAATTTGGAATTTAATTATTTGCAGCTTTAATTGTTACATAGTATAATAAGAATATATCTTACTAGTTATATACTGTATATCTATATATGTAACCGAAAACCGAAATTCGGTTTATTTAAAAACCGAAACCGACGTCGGTTTGCAAAAAGTCGGTTTTAGCCAATGTCGGTTTTCTAGAAACTGGAGTTTTGAGGATTCTTTTTATTATATATTAAGGCTATGAAAATGTGTAGTATTTTGCATGTTAAATATGATATGAACCCTTTGCCAAAGCCCTGGCAATTACATATATGGCTTGGCAAAAACCGAAAACCGGAAACCGAAACCGATTTTTTCTCAAACCGAACACCGAAACCGACGTCTGTTTGTATTTTAAAAACAGTACGTGCTTAATATGTATATATAATATGTGAAATAAAAAAATTGCCGCGGTTTGAATGAAACACCCGGTACAGTACTGTTGCAGTGACATTCAGATATCTTAGTTATAATTGTTTTTTTTTAATTGGACAAAATGCGAAACAATTAATTTGGACAGTGCATGAGTAGTATCTGGAATTGAAAGCTATTTATAATAATTCAAATGTTTGGCAAATATAAACACGTGAAACTTTATAAATATACTTATTGTCATGTAATGTTACAATATATTAGCTGAGCATAGATTTATTTACCATTAACAGTTAGCTGTCTGCTTCAGCAGAAATTCTTCAGAAATAAGAATCTACTAATTTATGTGCCCCAAGATGGAAAGACAGGTGATTCAGAGAAAAAATGGCAAATGTCAAGCCACTAACAGGTTTGAATGTTTACACCTAAAATGTGTCACCTGTATGTACCACCTTGGTGTACTAAAATGTATGGAAAATGTCCCTCCCTTTTCCCATAATTGTACAGTTTTAGTTAATCAGATTTGTAGACTTACATTTATGGAACAATCGTAGGGACATTAATTTAAAATAATCAATGTATGATAATACATATTGCCCACGTAATGGCGGGTTTTCTACCTATATATTTAATTTCCCGAATGATGTTGATGTTAGGCATACTTCCCATCATTTAGGCCATTTCCAAAATTATGATAATGTAATGGGACATTACCCGATATAATATTATATATTGATATTGATATTGATATAACATGAGTGTTCCAATTTGATCGTTGATTTTCAGTCATACGTTTCATGCATATTGCACCGCCGAGTATTAGGTATGCATGAAGCATAATGCCAGAATAATACGGTCATTCCCTGAGAAGATTAAAAGTAGAGCCCAATTGCGAGGTGTGTCCTATTCAATACCGTTACAGCTGACTGCGTTAGGGTAACATTTTTGGGTAGCATTCATTTTCTACACTGGTACACATTTTTGTGCTAGTTATTATGTTCCCTTTTAAAGCATTCATTACTTAATCATAAATTTGAAAAATATACAATTTTTACCCTTGGTATGACTTTAAAAAGTCTTCAAGCTGAGAAGGTTTTTAGTGATTTGTTTACAAGCAGCACTCAGCTGAGTTCCTCAGCCGACTTCAAAACAGAGTAATTGAGGTACAAGTATATCTAGCATTGAACTCAGGAGGGTAGCGCATAGTTAGTTCGAATTTTGCCAAATAAATTGTCCGAAACACCTTTGTAATAATTGGTTCGAATGCCCAATGTCAATAGTTCTACACTGACTTACATTGTCTGAAACAGTTCGAATGCCCCAGTTTACCTAGTTCGAAAAACATAGTTCTAGTATATCTAGTTCGAAAACAATTGTCTTGCAATTTACATAACAGTTTAGCCCTGTATGCATACGAGCTCTTTCTCTTTACAATGTAACCATGAAAAAGATAAAAACTTGTAAATTATACTTATTTAAACATAATTTGTATATAGTGCATTAAAACTGCATTTCACCCAATAAGTCAAAAATATTCTCTAATGTTATCATAATTTAGGCAGTCAGAATGTTACCTCTGTAGCACCCTAGGTACATACATTCCAAAGCATAGTTCAGTTTGAGAACTTATTAAATTGATTAAATAATATTACAGCACAGGTCCTTTTTAAAATTAGGTTACACATAATAAACATTACCTATTATAATGTAGGTAAGGGAGGTCGGTAAATTGGGATACATAATTTGTGCCCAAAACTGGCAATACATTCATACTGTACAATTTTCGAACTTTGTCTCATTTCATCCATTCGAACACCTTCTTTCGTGTTCTTTTCTTTCGAACTAGTTCAGAGCTTAATTTCGAATTAATTCTTTCTTGTATTCGAACTAGTTATTTTGCTCCATTCGGACAAATTATTCAGCATGTTTCGAACTATATAGTGCATATCCTTTTTTACGAATATCCTAGACAACGTATGGTTTACATACGTACGTTTCATTTTCTGACTCATGGGAAAAAATAACAATTCTACAAATGTATCATGGTACGCTGCCAGCGTCCGTATTTGTTCCAGCGCTCACAAGTCTTTCCTATTGGCATAGTGCAGGTAAATTAAGATTTATTAAACTATTAATCTAACATTAGCATGGCAACATATAAAGTAATGGGGGACTCAACAACATATTAACAATATCACAGCTCCACCTTCACTTTGAACATCTCCTTCTCCGAGTAATCCTTGAGCTCAACCACCCTCGGCCGCAGCGTTTCCTTCAACTCCTCATTCTCATAAATATACTTTTCCGGCAACTGCTTCTCCGCAGCCTTCGCCATCTTGCCAAAGACAGCCCTGAACGCCGACCCCTCCTTCACATCTGAGCACACCATCAACTCAGGCGTGTACATACGACCGCTCAGAATGTCCTCAGAATACTGAGCGTGGTGGCTCAGAAACGCGTTGGACCAGTTGAGCAAACGGGTGGGCGTGGGGATCGCACGCCTGAGAATGCCCGTGACAAAAGCGTCATCAATCCAGAAGTAACCACCTTGCCACTTATCCGCGGCGTTCAGATACGTCCGCATAGTCTCAATTGATGTTACATACGCCCAACCGGCGCAGTATGTCGGGTAGAAGTCCTCCGCGAACTCCGTCTCGGCCACGTACCATTTGTTGGTCTCGTCCCGCATGACAGGGTTGTTGACGGGTAGGCAGAGGAAGTGTGGTGCCGGTTCATCGGAGAGGTAGTGGGTGAGGAATGTAGGCAGGTGGTGGGTGTCTATGATCTGATCGTCATCTGTCTTGAGGATGTGTTTGGCGTTTGGGCAATGGTCAACACTCCAACTGAAACATATATTCGTATTACTCTTATGGGTAGTATCAAATATGCAATGCAATTTAGCTAACCTTATACAAAAGTTTAGTTTTAAACAGTTATGTTATTTACCGGTATCCTAGAAGATGTTTGTATGTCATATTCCGATAGGCATCCACAAATGAAGCCTGGACAATGTCCTTGTGTTTCTGACTCTCCAACTCAATCTGCTGCTCAACATCTTCATTGTCAAGGCTCTGGCCAAGCAGGAAGACTGTTTTAATGCCAGGGACTGAAGACTGGTTGCCCCAAGTCTCTCTGATGAGATCTCTCAGATGGCTCTGCTTTGGCGCTGAGTGGATGAGGATGAGCAGCTCAGGAGCCTCTGAGCAGATTTCACTCTCCGGCTGCTTCAAGTAGTTCACCTCTGGGAGGTTCAGTAATGGGAATGATGCCAATGAAGTTTCCAAGATAAATGCCAGAAGAAATGGCAATAATTTCCTCATATTGAAGATATAGCCATGTTTCAAATCAGGTTGTGTATCCTCAGTGTACAACAATACTACATGAACCTACCTGGATTTCATGACAGTTTCTCTTTGCTTATTATTGGAGACTTTGACGCACGAGTTGTTGCAAGGCGGTCACGCAACCTCCAATTCCAAAATGAATACAACAGTTCCATACTGATGAAAGGTAAATATAGCTTTTATTTGATTTATTGTACCATATGTTTTATGTTGTTAAAGACAAAGATTTCTTATTTTCTCTATCCCAGTTGCCTGGGAGTAAGTCCAGACAGATTCTTCTGCTGAGTGTTTGCTCCAGCCTGCACCAGCAGCTGAGCAATCTGATTATGGGTGGTGTGGTAGGCCGTGTGCAAGGGAGTGTTACCCTGAAGGTCCTTGTAATTCAAGTCTGATCCTGCATCAACAAGCATCTGAAACGCATTTGTTTAACATCATTAAGCAGAGCATAACGTATGTAAGATTACCTTTGACAGGACAAGGTGCCCATTCTGGGCAGCCAGATGTAGTGGAAGATGCTTGTGAGCATTTCCCTTGTTCATCTCAGCTCCGGCTTCAAGAAGAAGCTCAGTCACTCCGGTCTGACCGTTCTGGGCAGCCAGGTGGAGCGCGGTGTTGCCATGAAAATCGACAGAGTCAACTTTGATCTTCTTGGCCCGGAGCAGCATCTCGGCGAGCTCAGTCCAGCCATTTTGGGCGGCAAGATGGAGAGGAGTGTTCCTGAAGAGCAGAGAACAGATATTCTTAAAAAGCTCAAAGGTGTTTCTTAAATCGAAGGTACTCTCTCTTTTAGCCTTTTTTTCTCATTGGCTGCAACCAACCTTTAACAGCCTAAAGTAGCCCCTTTTTTGCTAGGGAAATGCTTTAAGCTTTTAAAGAGTCGAACTTTGACATTTTAAAGAGAATGCCAATAGTATTTTTAAAAGTATATTGCGTTCTTATTAATGGGGCAGAAGTGCTTTATTACCTGTGGTTGTTTCCATGGTTCACATCAGCTCCCTTGAGCAAGAGATCCTCCACAATATCAGTCCTGCCGTTCTGAGCAGCGATGTGCAGCACAGAGTTGCCATGGACGTCCTTGCCATTCACGTCAGCTCCGTCCTCAATCAGTTGCTGGAATTATAGGTATTTCATTTCCTGCCACAATTTAAGAAGAAAGTACCCTCTAACTTCATGGAAGTTCTAAGTCAGAAAGTTACATAAGTAAGTTCAAAATGTACCTTTGCAGTGTCTAAATGTCCGTTCAAGATGGCCGAGTGGAGTGTCTCTGAGAAGATATTCGCCGGCAGCTCTGGATCCGGAGTGAAGATCTCTTCAGTGGGTGTGTCCTCAGTCCTAGTTAGGGTCTGGCGACGCTTTCCGGCAGCATCCTTGGATAGGACACACAAAACGAGACCTGGAACAGGAACAACATGCATGCCTAAAATCAATGATGCAATTTATTATACCTGCACAGGCCGTGTTCTCAGTATCCCCATTCCTGTTAAAAGTAGGCCTCCTTCTATTGATCGGAGCTCGAACCCTGGCATTGGTCGCTGCAGGGGCTGGCTCCTCTTCCTGGGTAGCTGCTGGCTCCTCAGGCTGAGCCCTGGACGGTTTCACCCTTGAGGTTAGGCGTCGTCGTAGGGTGTTTGAGGGGTTAAGGGCAGGGGCTTGGGTGAGTGGGGCCTGGGTTATGGGGATGCCGGCACTGGCTGCGAATTCCGGTTTGAGGCGACACAAGCGCAGTCCTGGCAAATATGTATTCTTTACATTTGTAGAAGATAAGTAAGCACAGGACAATTGAACAACATGAAGTTCAAAGTTTCCTTAATTCCCTCTTTAGAATAGTAAGAATCAAAATGGTTGAAATATACTGAATTGTTTCATTCCATTGTTTTCATAAGGTTTGTGTTAAATGCACGTTTCCCAACATGTTTCTACGACATTGCTATTTAACTTACCTGCGCAGGGATTGTCCTGCGGTCTACTACTCGCAAATCCAATCAAAAGAGCGAGGCTAACAATTAACATAAGTCGCCACATTGTGCCAAATATGCAAGATCAATTCACTTTACAAACTTGGAAAGACGCAGTTCTAGTCCACAACAGCTGATATATACAGTAATAATAGGTGAGCAAGACTGAATTCCTTGGAAGACGGAGACTTTCCGAGTATAACTGGTTATTGTTCAACGTCGTCGCTACCATAAAAAATATATATAAACTGGCTTTGCAAAGCTTTGTACCTATCCAGCCCGGCCCGTCTATAGTAACCTATGCAGGCAGGATGCAGCTAGGACACAGGCCGACTTCTATATCAAGTGGTGGTCCTGTGCTTTTAAGGGCGTGCATGTGTAGGGCGACAACATAATAAACACAAATGGAGCAGGATATGAGTTGTCAATATCGCTCACGGGTGGGACAATCATAATAATATGCATGAGTGTATTTTATGTACATGGTCAGATTTGGCATTTTCGTGTTCAAGGTTTTGACGGAAATATGACGGGCTACTTCCGAAACATGGCTCAAAATAATATGTGAAATAAGAACTCAAATGCCATTATATTTTTTCGGTGACTAGAGTTATGTTTGTATATTTTATCCTCATATTCAAGATGACCAGACTTGGCTTATTAACATTCAACAGTTTATTATAGTGTATGTTTAAACAGTTTAATAACACAATTTTCTTCTCGATTATAACAAGTTACAAAAGTAGAAAGCTCATATTCATCAAGTCATTTTGTCTTCTTTGGCTTGTTGCAAATACTATCGTCATGTATGGTTTGGTCTCCTTTTCATTCATCAATATTCTCGAGATGTCCCTCTTTCGCTGCCGCCTCCTGTAGATGCAACAACATGCTGAAGAGAGGGTCCTTCCCACCTCCGATATCCTCCAAGGAAGAGGATGAGGGAGCCTTCTCGGAGGAGGAGCCGGAGCAAGGACGGCTCCCGTTCTCGGAGGTGCAAGGAAGCGGTGCCGTCACGTCGTAGCCCACGTCCTCCGGCTTAATCTTGGACAGCGCCTCCGAGTTGTTGAGGTGATTATCCTCCGAGGAGCCGTTGGAGGAGCCTGGGAGCTCTCCTGACCAGGGCCAGGTGTCCAGGAGGTATTTGAGAGGGTCTTCCCAAGATGCCTGGAATATAAGAAGAAAAATGCATTACATAATGCTTGTAGATAAGATGATGTTTAAACACAAGTCTGAAAACGTTGCTTATTTCTAAGGCAGACAATATATAAATATGAATTTGCAATCACATTGGATGCATCATACACGAGGCGGCGCATCAACATGAAGGGACTACTTATAGGACTCAGCCTTATTGGCATTGCCAGTGCAAGTAAGATCATTAGAGAATATATCTACAAATTGTTAAGTTTAAAAATATCTCAGAATGTTGCATGAATATCAACATCGCATCCACTGGCGCCGGTGGCACTGTACAAAGCGGCCGCCTAGGTGACTACACCTACCTCAGCACTGAGGCTTCTGGCAAGTACAGCTACTCCCAAGTGGGCGGCAACAGCTACCTCTACTTCCTGGACAACCCCGGGGTGTGGATGGTCGGCGAGACACTCTACGTTAACGGAGGTGGAATCACCAACTGGGACAAGGGAGACTGCCCGGAGAGTATGACATATATACTTTATTGAGACTATATGACAGTAATAATGCATATTTAAGGCTTTGTCAAGGAGTGGGAGTATGCATCTGGCAACCAGTGGATTCCTGACCCCCTCATGAGTGCCACTTGCAGTGGTGGGAGTCCGCCAGATGGCACTGACCCGCCTGTGGTAGATGACGTGTGTCTGTCAGGGCCAGCATGCAGTGGGTGTGATATTACCCTGCCCATCAATGGGATTCAGTACTGTTGCGCCTCTGGGTGTAGTTATGGCTGGATTCAAGGTGGTATTGGACTGGATGGGGAGATTTGGTGCAATTGTGGACATTAAAAAGTGAACTTGCATTTACATTGTTGTTAATAAAAAACGTTATGATGAACTTTGCAGTTAAGTCTTGTATTGAAGATAAGGTTCGCTATTTACAAGCAAGCTAGACGTTCTGTGCTTAGAAGTCTATTGAAGGCGACACATCACAGTCACCAAAATGAAGGTTATCGCCACAACCCTAACTGTTCTATCCATGGCACTGTATGTGCAGGGTAAGTTGAAAGCGCCCACCCCCAGATTATTCCTTTTTAATTGAATTCTGTTTAAAGGGTGCTGCGAGGACATCAATCTGGACTCCTTAGGCATGTCCCATTCTGAACAGGCTGACCGTGTTGGTGATTACACATACTACACCACAGAGGTCTCTGGAAAGTTTACGTACAGACAGGTTGGCGGAAACAACTTCTTGTTCTATCTGCCTGCTGAAGGGTTTTGGATGGTTGGTGAAGAGCTCTATGCCAACTATGGCGGAATTATGAACCATAATACAAACAACTGCCCAGAAGGTTAGGTTATCTATTTGATGTAACTAGATCTAGTTTGATGTATTAAATGATCTATATAGACTTCACAACAGCTTGGGAGTACTGGTATGACTTCTTTGGAGAGTGGAAGGAGGATTCCAATCTAGAAGCAGAGTGCATCAATAATGGAGGTGGCCCAGGTGGACAGTAGATTAAAAAGTGCAAAATGACAATTGGAAATAAAGATGATGCTTAACACTTATTTCATTGCTTAACACATTACCTACGGGTTGATTTTCAATACATATTACATAAGTAGGACTTTAACTTGGATAATAAAAAAGATCATATTCTACATTGCATGGTTCATTGAAGATTAAAATCCGCCAGTGCATGCCGTAACCCATTAATATGTACTCTTAACATTAATTTGTACTTTTCAATTGATAAGAAAATAAGCAAATGCAAAGGCCTAAGCAACATATGATTTATTATCTAACATGTCTGCAATAACAGTATAAGAGGCCAGTCCAAATCTGAACAGATAAAGACTAAGATGAAGACTATTACACTTGCACTTGGGCTTCTAGGCCTTGCATCCTTTGCTCATGGTAATGTATATGCAATGCTGTTTTACAGGGTAGAATATATTAAAAGTCAACTTTACAGGATGCTGCACCACCTTCAACCTGGACTCTCTTGGCATGTCCCACTTTGAACAATCTAGCCGTGTAGGTGACTATGAATACTACAAGACTGAGGTCTCCGGAAAGTTCACCTACAGACAAGTTGGTGGAAACAACTTCCTCTACTACATTCCGGCTGACGGACTCTGGATGGTGGGTGAAGAGCTCTATGCCAACTATGGTGGAATTCTCAACAGGAACATTAATGACTGTCCTGAAGGTAATAATTAAACCCATATCTAACCATATAATGAATTAATTTGAAATGTATTTAGACTTCATCACTTCCTGGGAGTACTGGTATGACTTCTTTGATGAGTGGACAGAGGACAATGGCCTGAAGGCTCGTTGTGATGATGGGAGTGGTGGCCCTGGAGGTGAGGTGACCAACCCACCCTCTGGTGAGCAGTGCACATCAGGCACTGTCTGCCTTAACTGTGCCCAGACTACAACCATTGAGGGAATTCTCTTCTGCTGTGAGACTGGATGTGACTATGGATGGATTGAGGGTGGTAGTCAGAATGGGGAGCCATGGTGTGCATGTGGTCATGATTAAAAAAGGGATAAATATACGATTAACAAGCAACTGATTTTTTCCCAAACAATTTCGTCAACTCCAGCGGTACTTTGTCACTTTCCTTGCTAATTTTAGTAGTCCAAATACTGCAAATGAGAGCATTATTTTTGTAGTAGCACAGCATGATGGGGAATAATGATGGGCCCGGGGAATAATACAAATAGATTGGAAGAAAGGCTGTATAACTGAAGCCAAAAATACTTAATTTGTTATACCATTACAAGAAAGTCAGTATATTTTTGCTGTCTAAAGCCCACTCTGAGTTTGTGTTGTACAGCTTACAGCTCAGCCTGAGTCTAGTCTAGGAGAGAATCATGACTTGGCTGAGTTTATAACGTATTATTCCCCATCATAGGGTAGAGTACATATCAGTGCAGTTCAGTGGGCCCTTCCAGGTACTTGCCCACGCCACGCCCAATTGTTTTACCATGGAGCTAATGCTCTTTCTAATATTTTGACTTAATTCAGGCTTCGGGATCTTTGTGACCTCATTGAAACCTCTATAGGTGCGCAAGAGAGTTCTGTTTGCTTCGGCCAAGAGTCCGAAATAAAATATTTTGTACTTTTCGTACAGAAACCTGCTTAAGGCATGTAACAGTTAATATTATACAGTTCATGGAAAACACGTCATCAACTTCTTGTAGGATAATATGAAGCTAAAATGTAACAAAGTGCAAGGGGAAAAGGCAAGAACTAACTAATATAGTAATAATAGATCTTTAATTTCAGTTATCATGGATAGCTATAAATAGATAACTAGAACATAAATAATCTCCATGGAGACATCACACACAGTTATATATGTTGACAAAAACAATGTTAAATCCTTGTATGCAAACACTAAACATTGCATTTAGCTCCAGCAATGACACATTTAATATTGTTACAATTTATTACATCTAAGATTGTGGAACACTTATAAATGCTTTATCAATTACTACCTGAACAACAGCAGTCATGGGAGCTTCTAAAGCACTGTTTGCTACACTGCTACTTGTGCTACTTACACAAACCTCTGTAGGTGCTCAGTGCATTTTTTTAAGTGGTCATTACCTTGCTGATACAACCAATGATGGCTACAGCAACATTCAATACTCATGGGAGGACTGTCAGACCTCTTGCCAGCTGAGTTTGGTGTGCAACTATTGGAAATGGTATAGTCCTGCGTATACAGAGTATGAGGGATATACCAACACATGCTGGTTTATGGTTGACGAACCCATCATTATTGTTACTTATGGAATCATTTCGGGAAATAAGTACTGTTCTGAGATAGACGAATAAATAAAAGAATGAGCACCTGATCTATTTGTCATTTATGTACGTATACTCTTGATTTTTTTCGAAACTTTTGCATCATATGTAGTACCTAAAATATATAAGGCTATCCAATCCGGGGTGCATAAAACATAAGCAACAAAGTAGTCGACTTTTGAATAGTTGAACAAACATCTTGATTTTTTACAATATTTTAGGAATATAGTCAAAGTCTTTCACGATTAAAAGTTTCTTCTTGTTTCAACAAACACAGTACAAATTAAAGCATTATATACGTAGGTCACACTAAGCCTAAATATTAGTACAAATAAATATTTTAAAGATTATAAAGGACTTATAAATGATTGATCATGTGTTGCCTTCTACAATAACAATAATGGGAGCCGCTAATGCACTGTTTACTACATTTCTACTTGTGCTACTTGCACAAACCTGTCTAGGGGACCAATGTGTTTTTCCTAATGGTCATTTCCGTGCTGATACAACCAATGATGGGTACGACAACATTCAGTACTCATGGGAGGACTGTCAGATCTCTTGTCAGCTGAGTTTGGTGTGCAACTTTTGGACTTGGATGAGTCCTGAGTACATTGAGTATGATGGATATACAAACACATGCTGGTTCATGTATGATGATCCCATAATTATCCCTACTAGTGGTGTCATTTCAGGAAATAAATACTGTACTGAGAGAGAAAAATAAATATCTTATTGGAAACTGATTACATCCAATGTTGACACATACTTTTACATAGTCAAGTAATGTTCAGGGCATTGTTTGACCCTAATGTTGTATATTATTATGCACTTAACTTTTGTACTTCGGTGTGTTCAGAAAACAAACTTGTTTATTTAAGGATTGTAGCAATGACGCCTTCATATCAGGACCTGCATCTTTTTCCTATTTTTCTCGCGCGGAATACGCTATACGGCCCAAAATGGAGGCCATAAATACAACCTACATACATTATGAATTAATCAATGACCACACACCATACGAGATAAAACGAAATGTATTAAAAAGAAAGTTATTATCTCGGCATTTTCTTGGTGTTTTGCTTTAACCATTTTCTGATTTGAGTTAAAACAGCAAAATATGTTATAGGGCCCAAAAACATCAAATTTACTACATACACTGTAGTAACTAGTAAACTTTGTACCTACCTCCTGGGAAAATGAGTCAATTGACAATAACAATATTAAGCATGTGTTTGTCCCTTGGATATGAAGAAAAAAGTTTATTAAAAGAGAATGTGCATCAAATGTCCTTGAAAAAAGTTTTTTAAAGAAGATGCAGGTCCTGATTTAAAGGTGTCATTGATTGTACGGATGTATAAAGTCCAAGTATTAGCTTAATAAATCATCATTAATCATGAAGACTTTGTACACCATCCTCCTTGCTCTTGCTCTTGGACAAAGCCTAGCCTGGGCTGACTGCATTAACCAAGGCCTTGAATACCGCGCTGACACAACCAATGATGGCTACAGCAACATTCAATACAACTATAATGACTGCCAAATCTCCTGCCAGCAGAGCCTTGTGTGCAACTACTGGAGATGGTTTGCTCCTGAATACAATGGTCCAGAAAGAGATGTGTATACATGCTGGTTTATGGTAGATACACCTATAATGTTGGTTACAGAGGGAGCTTTTTCTGGTACTAAGTATTGCTGACCCAAAAATGAAGAAAATAAAGAAAATACAAAAATCCTCATATTAAGTTATCCTGTGATTGCTTTAATTTTAATATTGTGTTTCAAATATCTGTAGAAGGTATCAACGTTTCCAACCTGTGCTTTATCAATCATGCACAAAAAGGCATTTTACCTTTGAACAAACAATTTTATTTGTACGATTACATTAAGATTACTTGATTGCATATAAAATGTCAAGCTCCAGTTTCATTCACCACATTCAATCATGAACACCTTGTACACAATCCTCCTTGTCCTTGTCCTTGGGCAAGGCCTAGCCTGGGCCGCCTGCATTAACGAGGGTGGAGAATTCATTGGTCCATATCAAAACGATGGTGACAGCAACATCCAATATGGCTATGGTGACTGTCAGACCTCCTGTCAGCAAAGCCTGTTGTGCAACTACTGGGCATGGTATGGTCCTGATTATACCGGCTTCCAAAAAGCCACCTACTCCTGCTGGTTCATGCAGGCTCCGCCAAATATTCTGGTTACACCGGGAGTCTTTTCTGGTGACAAGTACTGCTCAGGAAGTGATGTAGAAGTTTAAAGAAAGAAATATAATAAATATTGAATAAAAAAAGTCTTTTTTGCGTCATGCTTTGAGACACTCAGAGATACTAAAGTACAACATTTATTTATTTATTGAGTAGCATTTTATCGTCATCAGCTACTCTGAAACATGTCAGGGCTTAAACTATTGCACTTAAAGTTCTCTATGACGTTCTTTGCTCTCTGGTCTAACTCCATCAGCTTGGCCAGCGCCAGCTGCTACCAGAGTGACACCAACTACCTGGCTAACAACTACAACAACGGCTTCGAGAACCTTCA
>LR137916.1:0-16308 GCA_900659605.1 Tisbe holothuriae | reverse complement strand
GAGTCTACTTTTTGCAACTTTATATTCTACAATTTTGGTGCCGTGGCCTATTTAGAGCCAGAAAAGGGAGTTTTGGATATGTCGACCTTCAATTTGTGCAATTAATAAAAGTTGACATTTGCTATAATAAAATAAAGAAGTAAAAAATATACCTGTATATGAATTGATTGAATTTCAGACTACGTAAAAAATTAGGTATTAATTTGAAACTAACACAACTTATGTTTGACATAAGTACTATTTAACATGCAGATATCGTCATAAAACTAGGTGTTAAGTTAAACAGTATTTTCTTAACATGCCTGCCTAACAACACCCCAGACTGCATTGTACAGTAGCTGCATTCTTCCCCTCCGCAGGGTGCCTTCCTTTTGCCTACTTTTCATTATTATTATTAGGTCATTGGCATTGCACCAGACGCAGACGTAATTTATCATTTTCAGATTTATCAAACGGGAGACAATGCCAACATAAGGTGTAATTATAAAAGGAGATTTTCACGCCTCTCTCTCTCAGATTCCTCCATTCTGTCACTTGTGAGAGAATCGCAGACGGCGGCGCTAAAATAATAACAACAAAAAACCATAATCATAATAATGAACGTGTAAACGGTGCGTGTACCAAAAATAGCTTCCTTCATTGCTCCGTCCCCCTACGTACACATCTTTTCTTTTCTTCTTCTTCCCCCACCATCCGAGCAGTTGAAAGAATATATAAAGCGCCAGACAAAGCCCCATGGAGGGGGATTTTGGAGAGAGAGAGGCTAGACGGAGTACAGTGTACGTGTGTGTGCGTGTACTGTATGTCCTGCACTGCACTGCACAGGCCGTTGCTGCATTGGTCATGGACCCCATGGTGGCTGCTGCAGCTAGGTATGTACCGACAGGTCCAATGCACTCAATAGCACAATCATAAAATACTACTACCACAATAATATCACCTTTTAGGAGGCATATGTTGTAAAAAGGCTAGAGAGAGCTGCATCTAATGGAGTTGTAGCTTTAAAACGATTTGGAGATTAAATAAAGGTGAAGAGAGGGCTTTGAAGACATGTTTTGCCTCCGGTTTCGACGACCATTAGTGCGACAGCAGCAGCAACGGCGACCAAGATGAGCAGGCGAAACACGATGATAATAAATACATGTCGGACATTGCCTTCCAAGATTGGAGACTGCGCTCTCCTCTCCCTTTTTTAAACATTTTGAGACGTCGCATTTTTCCCCTCGGCCTCAAAAGGCTCGATAGTACGAAGAAAGTGAGATGAAATATCTCATGGAGCATTGACACGGATGCGTTAAAAGGTCGGTGGTTTTTTCTTCTCCGTCTATTTCTGACACACAAATCAGACCCCTTTTTGTTGGTTCTCCGATTCCCGCCCTGAGGGACAATCGTCTGAACATTGTCTACAAACTAATAAAATGCATGATGAATATAGAGTAGAAATGCGGGTGAGGCTTTAACATGCACTGCATAAGACGTGGCTGCAAAAGCCCTTCTCCCCGTTTTTAACGTGTTCGGTTCTGCAATTGTTCAAATATTTGTGTGCTACAAAGACTTGAAGAAGAAGATTCAAGCTGAGCTGTAGATTGCAGTTTTGAATGCACTCGGCAACAGTGGACGTGTTTAAAAAAAGTGAAAACGACTTTGTTGTTTCTCTCACTCTCAGTTCAAGAGAGTGGGTTCGGCATTTTTTTTCTCCTTCCTCAATTTGCGCCTATCAGATTATTTGCTGCAAAGAGTGCAGTAATAGTAGTAGTAGTGTAGGCAATGAAATATTATCATCTTTATAGACGTTTGACACTTTTTGCACACATGTTATAAACTTAAGTGAATGGGAGAACGAAAACGATCTTTTTGTAGCTAAGAGTCGAAATCCTCAAATCCATTAATAAATATTTTAAATGGCGCTCTTTAAGATCGTAATTATTGGACAAGTTAGACAAATATGAGATGACCAGTCGAAATAAATAAATTATAGAACTGCAGTGTCACACATGAGTACTAATAGAACTTGTTTTACTAATTGTGCTCGAATGCGACAAACATAAACAAGAAGTATATGTAAGTAGACCATTGCCAATGTATCTTACAAGTTACCAGTTTTAATTAAACACTTATATTTTAGTGCACTTTTTGCCTGAATTATTTTTCAATTATGTGCGCGCGCAAGAAGAACATCCTCTCATTTGCGGCTAATGCTTTCGGATAAAATCAAATGTACGGTCGAAGTAACCAATATAGTACGTCGGACATTCGTATCAAATTATCAAATACGTCAGTAGAAATGAGTAAAACTTAGAAAGTTTAACCAATAACCAGTGTACGTACAGCGCAGTGGTGTATTAAGAAAGTAGATGAGCAAGGCATAGAATTCTAGAGTAGTCCATTTCTATTTGACCACTCCGTGGCGGGCTTGCTGTTCATGACATGGGCAGTCTAGATTAAATATAAAGCTCCGTCTTAGATCTTATGATTCTTATCATTGCTATCCTCAAATATCCGGTGCTTTAAGGGGAAGAAATGGGACCGAGGGACGGGATTGAACCAGTGTGTAGCGTCGTGTAGCCGTATGCGTACCAAACTCAAGTAGCAATTTCCAAGATATACGCCATTATTACCGTTCAACAAGCCGACAATACTGCAGATCGATTGGAATAGGCTTTCAAATTGGTTTCTAGGGTTCACAAAAGAGTCTCGAGCTTAAGATGAGTTTTCCCGTGCCTACCTTAACTCTCGGTGGGACGGACTCTCTGCCGCCTGGTCGCGTTTTGACCCCTCACTTCAGCCCTCTATTCCAACACCACTTTAAAGGTGGCAATGTCAGCACTGTCAACCACTGGTTGCCACTGTCGCCAGTCCCACTGTGGCAACACAACACGGGACACTTAAAAGAGTCCTTTTTGTTGTTCTTCTTCTTAGGAGGGTGTTGACCCCGCCTTTCGTAGAGAGACGGCTCTCTCAAATCAACCTCTTTTGGCACACGTGCCCCTGTTGCCAAGGCTTCTCTTCTTGCTCTCCCTCCTGCTGGTGTTGCCGTCTTGGTTGTCGCTGTCGCTGCCGTCCTTCTTGTTGTTGTTGTCTTGCCTGGCGCTGGACGCCGCTGCTGCTGCTGCTTCTCGCACGGAGGAGTCCAAACTCAGTCTGTACGAATAAAAGAAGAAGAGAAGAGAAGAAGAAGTGCACACACACATAGCTCAGGCAGAGGCAGCAAGCCACACAACCAACGCACGCACATGGAGAAAGGCCAAGTGAGAGTGTGCGTGAGTGCTTGCAAGCAGGCCCCAGCAGCAGCTCAGTCGCTCTCTCTTTCTTTTTTTGGCTGTTGTTGGATCGCTGGGCTGGGGGCGAATGTGCATTTCTGTCTAGACAGGGTAGAGGGAGGGACGAAAGAAACCAGACTGGGCCAAAGGAAAGGGAAAACGAGGCCCGAGGAGGACACTATTGCGCAGTTGGCCATTTCTCATGATTTACTACATAAATTAACGACTAAATAGGCGAGAAATGTTACATTGACGGCTGCCAACATAGTTGTAGTTTGAAAATAATTAAAATATTATTAAATATTTGTTGTGCAGTACTGACTCGACTTAGCTCGATCGTGTAATAGAAGGGCTCAGTCTTGAAAGCGTCGTTGTTAGGCGCGGCAAAATTCAAATAATCAGGCCTAAATGCAGTTCTGCATTTCTTAATATTTTAACAATTTTAAAGCATAGGACACAACTTTATATATTCAAATAAAATTTCCGTTATGTTTAACAGGTTTAGGCTGAAGAGATGGAACATATTAATTGATTATATTCTCTTTCATGCATGTATAAAAATACTCGCCAGTCAATCCGATTGCTGCCATCAATACTAGCTTTAAAATATATTATTAAAATATATTCAAAATTGAATTTACGACGACTTTCAATTTTCTAAATACATTATAATGATTATATGAAGTCACTTATAAAATAACGAACATCATTAAAGCGAACTTACATAATTTAGCCGTGTTTACCTAGTTGTCAGCTGACGAATTTGACAGATGCAAAAAAATCTGGCTGAGAACTCAACCACTGACCCGGGCATTTAACCGGCAACCTCCAGTGACCGCCACTTTTTCCCGCCACACCTTGTCACCATGCTTCCCTGGATCTTCCTCAAGCTGTTTGGCATCGACATGGCCATCCAGTGGGTGGGAGCCGCGGCGGCAATCGCCCTCAAGACTGAGATGTTCTACGACATTACCGGTATTGATTAAAATGGGCGGCATCCAGCAGTTTTATAAATTATCATGTTTAAGGTTCCATTACGTTCATCCTGCTATCGTATTTGAGCATGGAGGCGAGTCCGATCCAATCGCAGAGGCAGTATGTGCAGTCACATATGGTGATGGCGTGGGCAGGGAGGTAATTAACTGAGTCTCTTTAACTCTCTTAAATTATTTACTATTGCAAATTGACAATTGCAGACTCGGCCTCTTCTTGTTCGTCCGCATCCTTAAAGACGGCAAAGACAAACGCTTCGACAAGGCAAAGGACAACCCGAAACAATTCTTTATCTTTTGGTCTATTCAAGGTATGTTCTACATGACCTTAACTTGTCAGTTTACTCTAATGTGATCATTCAGGTTTCTGGGTGTTCATCACCCTCCTCCCCACCCTGATGCTCAACCATTCTCAGCGAAACCCTGAGCTCGGATTGCAGGATGCCATCGGTTGGGGGATGTGGATGCTGGGCATGTTGGTGGAAGTGGCTGCGGATGCTCAGAAGAGTCTATTCAGGATGGATCCTAAGAACAAGGTATGGAGCAAAAACCCTTTAACTACTGGACAGGACAATATAAATGTCCAAGCTTAAACATAGACAGCTCTTTAAATGGTGGTAAGATTCAGTAGTTTGTTTTCTGCAGGGAAAGTTCATCAACACTGGCCTCTGGTCCATCTCCCGCCACCCAAACTACTTTGGCGAGATCCTCCTCTGGTTCGGCCTGTACGTGTCCGCCTCGTCCGCCCTCCGCGGCTGGCAGCTGCTGTGCGTGCTCTCGCCCGTGGCCGTCCACCTGCTCATCACGCGGGTCTCCGGGATCCCGCTGTTGGAGAAGGCGGGGATGAAGAAATGGGGACGGATGCCAGAGTATCAAGAGTATCTCAGGAACACGCCACCGCTGGTGCCATTTATCAAGCATTGATATCTTCTTCCATGCTGTTTCCAAACCAAGGCATTTACAACTTATCATACCTCTGTTTATATTATTAAACGGCTTACATTTAATGAAGACTATTCCAGCTATTCCAGGCTGCACATGTAATAATACACTTAGTCTGCTTAAGACTGAATTAATTGAGCACAATAAATCATTCCATGATCCAGCTGTACCCATTCGTATCCATAACCATGTTGTTACAATTATTTGGCATCCCTGAAAGCTGAGCCATGGCTGAGGCTGAGCCTCTGCCAGCTGCTGGGGAAATTGTTGTCTACTTTATTCAGTTGAAGGAAAGAAAGAGAAGAATAAAGATCTAAGCTTAGAAACCACCAATTTGAAACTTCTCTCCTTCTTTGAGCTTGGCCAAGGTTGACGTGGCCTCCTCGCTGGTCTCCTCGCTAGAGTTCCACAACACATGTAAACCGATTAATAAAAGCGAGCATCAACGTAAAAAATCATGCCAGCTACTCATTAACATGTTTTAACTTTTAATACTATTCATAAGAGAACTTTTAAGTGGAGCACAGGAATCCATCGGCCGCTCCAATCAGATTATTAATACTCGTCCTCGCGCTCTCCAGCGTCACCCGCTCCTCCGCCGTGTACGTCCCGTCGATGGCCGCGTTCGTCGGCACCCGCGTCACCATGCTAATGGCCCGCACGGCGTCGCACGTTGACGCACTTCGCGACAGCTGCGCGTCCACGTTGCTCATGAGGGTGTCGTGCACGTTTCTCAGGGAGGAGACCTCGTTGTGGAGGGTGAAGGTGTACGCGCCGAGGAGGAAGAGGGCCGTGAGGTAGAGGAAGGCCACGCCAATGCCCTACAATAGGATGGACGTAAAAATATCTCAACTGTAGGATCCCAATGACATGTAAATACGTCATAAAACGATGTTTTCTGCAAGAAACATTTCAAACTATTTTTAGCCGTATTAGTATCCTTGACATTACAGAGAAACCTTGGTCTCATTACATAATTAATGCCGTTCCTTCACTTACGGCTGGAGTGACGTCTCCCAAATCGGTCTTCTCACTAAAGGATGATTCATTCTGGAGTTCAGATGAGGACACGATTAACGGAGAAGAAGAAATTTCTTCCACTGGAAAGGTTTCTGGGACAAAGTTTGAATCGGATTCTATGTCGTTATCTGAAAAGGAAGAAGTAACAAAAGATATAATGCTAGACAAGGAAAGTAATCAATATGACTCATGAAGCAAGAGAAATTTGCCATCAGGGTTGTGGATGTCGCTGATACAACATTATGATCAATAACTTACACTCTGGATTTTCCCACAGCGGATCCTTCCAAAAGTTCTGCCCACTCACAGTGGCACTCGTCGAAAAGATGACAATAAACACCACTAATGAATAGATTAGTCTCATCATCATTCTACTTTTCGACCTTCCCATCCGACCTCACTTTGCAGACTGCATTTGTGCATGCTTAGTTAGGTACGATCTCACAATGTTTTCACTCCCCCTTTTCAATGCACTTTCCAGGCCTAAGGTATAGAAGAAATTTCATTCTAAACGCCCATGTTTCCCCTTTTCATGTCAGCTAAAAAGAGTTGGAAACTTCTCTCCCATGCAAGTAAATTACAGTCCGCCCCAGGTCGCTATTTATATACTTTTCTAACGGGTCTGTCTTGAGTAAAAAGGTCAGCTGCAAATTTTAGATAGATTGCTGCAAGATTTCGACTTTAATCGCTCATTTTAGACATGCAAAAAGCAGGGTGGATTTATTATATGGATGACGGTAAATATATATTGCCCTAAAACTTAAAAAGCCACAAACGACTTTTCTTATAGAAACATGCAAAGTCAAAGGTATCATTATGCTAGTCCATTGTGCAAAGTTAGATTGGAAAGAGAAAAGAGATATACAGGGGAAAAGGATTTAACGATTCACTCTGAAGCATATACTAAGTTTTCAAACCTTTATTATATATCCATGTTATTAATTATTTCATTAGACTGCCCTCAATTGGTTTAAGACCTACTCCTGAGAAAAGGGATAAATATATTTTATGATTTATCCCTTTTCTCAGACTTAATAGGGTCTATAATAAACATGTTTATTATAGACCCAGTCCATTAATTAAGAGTTCTGATAGAGCTTTGTGGCCTCGTGCCTGATGGCTTCGATGAGATCGTGGTTGATGAGGAAGACAAACTTGAGGCCGGAGATCTCCAGGACCGAGTTGTTGCAGAGGCGGACTTTGGTGCCGCGGCGGAGCTGGAAGGAAAGAGATTAAAATGCATCAGAACCAGAGCTACAAACGAAGGTTTTTGTAATAAAACAGATTATTTCTCCTTACCGGCTTTCCGTCGACAAACATGCACCGCCGGCCCTCATTGGCAATGTAGAACTCTCCGCTGTTCTTGAGCTTTATGACTCCCTGCTTCCGAGAGATCTTCCACGCGGGCCCCTCCAGCTTCAGGTCGACGTCGACGCTCTGGTCGCGGGTGTTGCGGCCGAGCGTGATCTCCTTGCTGCGCATCAGGTAGCGCACGAGGCGCCCGCGGAGCACGGCCAGGGTCTGGTTGTCGAACTCGGGTTGGCTGTCGCCGCGGACTTTGTCAACGAGGACCTTAAAAAGTAAAGAAAAGGTGTTTCTAATATTTTCTTAATCTCGTCAAGGTGTTAAAGTTGATGACTTAATCCAGAGAAGCTCCAACATTATATTAAGACTTTTTAAGCCCAATATATTCAGGTCTAAGTCTCACCTGCCACTTTGCGACCTCCGCCTCCAGATGCCTAATCTCCTTCTTGCACCTCCGATCCGCCGCCGTGAGCTCGTGATCCAGCCCCTCGTCGCGCTCCTCAAACAGCTCCCCGTCGTTTATGCCGTTCTCGGCGTCGTGGAAGTTGAGCACGTTGGCGTCAGACTTGGGCAGCGGGTGCACCGACTGGTCGGGCAGCAGGCTGTACTGCTTCAGCGACTGCCAGTGGTGGGCGAGGGAGCGGGGCGTGCGCGCAAAGTGGAAGACGTGCGGGTGCGCGCGGAGGAGGGCGTCAAAGTCGCTCAATGAGGGCGCCGGGCTCTGAACAAGGAAATTATAAGTTCTAGTTACTTTATGCAGTTTTAAATCTTACCGTATTGGCCTTAATAGTCGAGAGCGTGTCCTGCTCCTGCTTGCTGAACAGCGTCTTCCTCTGCGTGGCGAGCACAATTTCCGGCAGCAGGTTCTTGACGGCCTGCAGCGCCAGCTTGGAGATGATGGGCTCGTAGAGCAGGGCGTTCCACCGCTCTTGGACCTCGTTGAGGGTGAAATGGCACGAGAATTTGATGCCGCGGTGGACCGAGACGAGGTCTTGGGTCTGAAAAGGGAAAATAATGCTATTAATATACGATGGTTGCAGTCGGCAAGCAAGGGCTTGGCAAGTTCACATCATAATCATATGTAGCTTGCTAGGCATACGCATTAACAAAGTTAAATTAACAGTAATAAGAAGGATTGGAAACCTCCTTTACAGACACCCCTAAGATTGCATAGTTGACTGTATTTGAAGTACTGCAATAAGCGTCATAAAGCTGCATGTACTGTACTTGATCTGATTATCTCGTTATGTCACTAAATGTCCAGCTCAAAAGCCGACAAATTCCAATTGTATCATTTTAGGAACGTTGTCAATAGTAGTTTAACCACAGTTGAGATAAGAGCTCCTGCATGAAGAAGGCAACGCGAGCAAAGTTCAGATGACCGATTAAGAAAACTTAGTACGTAGACAGTTGCCGATAATGCACAACGTTATAACAAACTGATCTCAATCACAATGGCTGTCATCTCCAAGTTCCTGGACGACACCGCGGACCGACTCGGCATCCCCGCCGTCGCCATCACCCGCAGCGTCTACTCCGCCGCCATCCTCGGCTACGCAATCAAGGTCGCCTACCCGCGATGGCGCCAGCGATCGGCAAAGACATCCGCGCAGCGCAGCCGGAAGGAGCTGCAGCGACGCCAGACTGAGCTCGAGCTGGAGGAGGAGGAGGCGGCAAAGACGACGGCGGCCATTGTAGCTGCCGAGGCCGCAAAGACGACAAAGAAGCGCAGCCCGACTGTCAACAGAGAGTTCTTTGAGCGGATGCGGATGCTGCTGCGGATCATGATCCCGGGGCTGCTCAGCAGGGAGATGGGCATTCTGGTGGTGCACACGCTCGTGCTCGTAACGCGGACCTTCCTGTCCATCTACGTGGCGACGTTAGAAGGCCGCATGGTCAAGTACATTGTTCAGAAGGACATCCGCCGGTTCGCCTTCATGATGCTCAGCTGGTTCGGCATCGCTGTGCCTGCCACGTTCGTCAACTCCTTGATCCGGTTCTTGGAGAGCAAGCTGGCCATCAGCTTCCGGACGAGGCTTTCGGATTACGCGTACAGGCTTTACTTCAAGAACCAGACGTACTACCGGGTGTCCAACTTGGACTCGAGGTTGGAGAATGCCGATCACTGTCTGACGGATGACATTTCTGCGTTTGCGACGAGCACGGCGCATCTGTACTCGCACATCACGAAGCCAATGTTGGATTCAGTGATGGTCATGATTTCTCTAAAGCAGGTAACCAAATTAAACGCACTTGGAATCTGAACAGTCAAATAATGTGATGCTACTACTAAAGACAGACTAATGTGCAAATACATATTCCAGCTCTCGAAGCAACAACACTCCACGAGCAAAGCCGGCGGAATCCTCTCCGGAGTGGTCGTCTTCCTGACCGGCCAGATCCTCCGAATCGCCTCCCCGAAATTCGGCAAACTCGTCTCCGAGGAGGCGAACCGCAAGGGCTACCTCCGCTACGTGCACTCCCGCATCATCACCAACGCCGAGGAGATCGCCTTCTACGGCGGCCAGGACGTCGAGGAGGACGCGCTCCGCAAGGCGTACCGATCCCTCGTCCGCCAGAGCACCGTCATATTCAACAAGAAGCTGTGGTACGTCATGCTGGAGCAGTTCCTCATGAAGTACGGATGGGCGGGGACGGGCATGGTCACCATTGCAATCCCCATTCTCACGAGCAACAAGGAGGTGGGCGACTCCAGCGAGAGCAGGTCCAACTCGGTCTCGGACAGGACCGAGTACTACACGACGGCCAAGAATCTGCTGACGTCGGGCGCGGACGCCATGGAGCGGCTCATGACGGCGTACAAGGAGATCGTGGAGCTGGCCGGGTACACGGAGCGGGTGGCCGTGCTCATCAACGTGTTTGAAGACTGCTCAGAGGGGCGCTTCGAACGTAAGGTGGTCACCACGACTAAGGGTAAGAAGGCGGGCGACGGTGAGCACAGCATCGACCTCGAGCTCCGTAACGGCAGCCCTGTCATCAAGGGCATTGTGGAGGAGGCCGCCAAGGGCACCATCGTGGTGGAGCGCGTGCCCATCGTGACGCCCAACTGCGACGTGGTGGTGCCGAGTATGACGCTGACGGTCACCCCGGGCATGCACCTGCTCATCACAGGGCCCAACGGATGCGGCAAGAGCTCTCTGTTTAGAATCATCAGCGGCCTGTGGCCGGTCTACGCCGGAAAGCTAAAGAAACCACCGACCTCGGCAATGTTCTACATTCCACAGGTAAGGCCCCGTGACATAAGGCCTAATCAATTTCCATTGATGTGCAAATCTCGTTACAGAGACCGTACATGTCCGTGGGCAGCCTCCGCGACCAGGTCATCTACCCCGACAGCGTCGCCGACATGGCCCGCCGCGGCGTGACCGACGCAGACCTCGAAACCGTGCTCGACATTGTCCACCTAAAGCACATTGTGGAGCGCGAGGGCGGCTGGTCCATCATCGGCGACTGGAAGGACATCCTTTCCGGCGGGGAGAAGCAGCGCATGGGCATGGCCAGGCTGTTCTACCACAAGCCGCAGTTTGCGCTGCTGGACGAGTGCACGTCGGCCGTGTCGATCGACGTCGAGGGCCGGATGTATCAGACGGCAAAGGACAGCGGGATTACGCTCATGACGATCACGCACAGGCCTTCGCTGTACAAGTTCCATACGCATCTATTGCAGGTAAAAATGGCGATAATAGCACGAGACCGAAAACATTGAAAGTTCAAGTCCGGACTAATATCCTCCGTTTCAGTTTGACGGCGAGGGCGGCTGGCGTCTCGATCCGCTCGACAGCGGCACCATGATGACGCTGAGCGAGGAGAAGGTGAAGCTGGAGCAGCAGCTCGCTGGGGTCAACAAGATGGAGGATCGGTACAAGGAGGTCTGCGCGCTGCTTGGAGACGCATAAAGAGCTAATAATATTCGAGGAGTACTTTTCTATACTAGAGAAGTACTTGCTGCAATAATAAATGTGCAATGTCTGCAGAACTGTTCCATGCATCGAAATAGGACAAATTAAACCTCCTTGGTTCCAAGAGAGTACTACGAAATTTTAGAGTCCATTCATGGAACTTGTTAAGTAATGATCCTACTGCCCTTGGATCCTATGATCGCTCCCTGCTCCTACCTGCTGGACCGCCGTGATGAGTGCGAGGTCATCGGTGGGCTTCCACCTGCTGAGGTCTTTCCACGCGCCCTCGCGCTTCGTCCGCTTGTTCTTCTTGCTCGTCTTCTTGCGCAGAGCGGCGCGGCTGTTGGCCAAAGAAGTGTCCAAATCAACTGAAACGGAAGACGCCAGTAAGACAGGAAGGAGCACGTCGTTTATTTGCCTCACTCACCTAGGGATGTGGAGGCCGTCCTACTCCGGATGATCTTGCCCATTCCCTTCCCTGCAGAGCCCAACCCAGACCCAGCCGCCGCGGAGAGGGGCGACCCCATGAGCACCGTGGGCGGGGCTGACATTGCCCCGGGGGGCACCGGAGGTGGGCCCGCCGCTGAGGATGAGGGCGGGGGCAGCTGCAGTGGTGTGAGCCCGAGTGGGGCCGCCATAGTGTTGGGATCGATGATTTCGTCGTCGAATCGCTTCCGTTTGATGGCCCTGGACGATCGCCTGTTCTTTGTTGAGGGCGTGGTGGCCGCGGGCATGATTGGGTCCTGCAGCTCCATGGGCAGTCCTGCCCCAGACGAGGATGCGAAGGGGCGTCCGGGATCGCCGCCTGGAGTCGCCATCGTGCTGCTTCGGGATCACACCTTTGTTTTGCTGCCACTGAAATCGTTTCCACCGAGTCTTTTTTTCCTGGCTGAGCCTTCTTCTCTCTCTGCCTTGGCTTGCCTGCCGGACGCTGAGTTAGCTGAGTTGTTTGGCTGCTTCTGAGGTTTCGTGACGACGTGACTACTCGACGCGTCACCGTCGCATCAATGATGCCAAATGTCTACCTACTTTGTCTACTTTAAATCATAAAATGTATTTTAAACTTAAATACCTTTAAGTAAGCATATATTTTATTTAAACATAATGTTGCATGTATTATGTTTGATTGAGTTCCGATTTAATGATATCTCGTCGGTTCGCTAACCGACGGTCGTACACCAATTGTTCATTGAGAAATAATAAAGGAGCCTTCTTTAGCCTTTTATGAATTACTAGCCAAAGTTCCAATTTCCAAACAATCGGCAGTTACGATTTAACATTCAATTAACTCCCACGTCGTACACTCGTTATTACGATCTTTCTTAAGAACTGGTCAGCAAACGCAGGATTAGGAAGATACGGTCAAGGAGCAAAGGAACAAATTTTTATTGCATGGCAGCAGCTGGTTCCCATCTGTTCAGCAAGCTCTAGATTTTTCAGTTTTAAACATTCTACGAAGCCATCATCATGCCCAAGAAGAACAAGCCCTCCAAGAAGCCGTCGGCCAAGGACGATCCCTTGCTCGCCGACAAGTGCAAGGACAAGATGGGCAAGGTGATCTCACAGATGGACAAACTGGGCGATCTGGTGGCGGATCAGATCAACTTTGGCGGCCTGGGCGACGACAAGTGGAACAAGATTGCTGAAGAGAGAAGCTTCAAGATGATGGAGGCAAACTTTAAGCGGTTTCAGTCGGGGCGTTGGGATGATCCTGAGCTGGACTATGGGGATGGAGATCAGACACCGGTCAAGGGAGAGGAGGGACAGATCCTCACTGCACTCTGGGGTAGGTTAATTATGGGTACCAAACAATAATATATTATTCATCTATCTTGTTAGCAAATGCCGCTGATTACACGCCATTGAGCCCAAACCCCGTCATCTCGGATTGGTGCCGGGCATGCTACTATGGCTTGCCTGAACTAATCAAGCGCCAGCTTGACCAGTTTGGTCCAAAGCTTCTGGACAAGAGAGACTCTGTTCTACGGGTACCACCACTCTCCCATGTTGTTGCTGGAGCTCGCTCACTCAATACAAAATTCCCAGAAGAACTGCGTATGCAAATTACAAAAGATACCAACTATCCAGAATCTCTCCGGCTGCTCATTAAGGCCGGTGCAAGAGTAGATGCCAAGGACTATGCTGGCTACACTCCCTTGCATCATGCGACTGGCGGCTTTGCCACAGATCTGACCAGAGAGCTTGCTGTTATCCTTATTAAGGCTGGAGCCAATGTGAATCTCCCAAACAGGGTTGGTTCGACAGCCATATTTGAAGCAACAATGTCTGGTAACGAAGAAACGGTTAAACTACTGCTGAATCATGGTGCTGATGTCAGTGCTAAAGAAAACTCTGGCATAAGTCTTCTCAGCCTTGCCCAACACCGTCCACGCCTCATGAAGATCTTCTCAGGCCACATTAGCAAGACTTGTGATGAGAAAAAGCAGAATCTTGTCCATGCAGGTTTGCACAAGGCGTGCAATGTGTGCAAGAAAGACAAGGATTGTTCACGGTGCAAGGCTTGTCTGGGTGTCTGGTACTGTGGCAGGGAGTGCCAGAAAGCAGACTGGAAGCAACACAAGTTGAACTGCGCCAGAGTCAAGGACGGCTATATGGAGGCAGAGTTGAATGATACGAGGGTTAGCACATCATTCAATTTCAAGGTAATTATTATATCATCAAATCTTATGATAAGTAAACGTAATATGTATGTATGTTCTTCAGACTGAAGTTACTCGAACAAAAGGTGATGTTGGTGCCACGGCTCACTTGAACAAAGCCCACTTTGTGGTCAAAGTCCAGGTTTCTATTGGCAATCCGGAGGGTCCGCTCATGGTCTACAACAAGGACAGAAGCTATGAAGGTCACATTGAAAGCAGCTCTGCCCTCCACCGGCCACTGAGTAAGACCTTGGCAGAGAAGGGTGTTATGGGTGGACTGAAGGGATACTTCAGTGCAAAGGTCGAGGCGGGAAAGCTGCTCATTAATCCGTACCAGATTGAAACTCCAGAACCTTGGTGATAACATCCGAGTATCGTGGGCTGAAATCTTATACATCCTCAGATCCAATGTATATGACATGAGCAGAAAATAATAAAAAGTAACAACCCTGTTTACGATAAGCATGCATCCTATATCAGAAACACATGTTATTATTTACGGTGAAACCTTTGCTAATAGATTTACTGCATACTGTAAATCCAGAACCCCAGAACTATTAGTCCACGGAAAATTGATATTTTATAGGTGCCTCAATCACAGAATATATTTTAATTTTCTCTCCTTAGTCTCCTAATCCTCGGAGTGACGACTGGCCAGTAACCAAGGATGTAGTTATTGTAGTAATAAAGAAAAGCGATATCACCCGTTTATTTAGCGAGGTTTCAAGCTGAATTAAAAAGCCTGGTTAGGTGACTCAAAATGACGAAAATTGCGCTTCATAAGCTAGATAAAAAGTGCCCTTCCTCTGTATAAAAGCTAGATCAAAGTAGAGTCTGTACCCTTGGACGACCATGAACCTACTATACAAGAGTCTTGTATAGTAGGTTCATGCCTTGTACCTAGATCAAAGTAATTTTCCATTGTTCTCTGGATCAAAGTAGAGTCAAAGCTATCTTTAGTGCAGCTGACTTTAGATCAAAGCCTTTTTTCTATCTTCCTTATTATTAGGTGCTGTGCTGGGTGTATAGATATCTAGTATATGTCCATAGACTTAGTACTACCACCGAGCACTAGCAAATTCTCGGTGGTACTACCGTCTATGTATATATCTTCCTAGGATAGAAAGGGAGGGGCCCCTTCTATCTTCCTAGCCAGTAACCCTGGCAGTTGCACAGTCACTTGCACTGAGTAGTGTATTTCCTTTCCTGAGTTCATAGCCAGACGCGGGACTCCCCTCTTTCTACGACTACCCTGACCTAAAGTCACTCTAGGGAACGCTACCTACTATGCGCACGCCACCTACTGGCCTCTAGATTGTAATTTGCTCCTGTGAAGGGGGAAAATCTGGCGCGGAGCAAATTTCGATTTTCTCAGTATAGTCCGAGCAAATTACAATCTAGAGGCCAGTAGGTGGCGCGCGCATAGTAGGTAGCGTTCATGTAATCAACCTGAAGGAGAAGTACTCGGTGCAGTAATAGTTTACTCACTTTAATAGATTTCCTTTTCTCATAACAGTCAGAAATAATTTTTAGTGAATGTGCATGTGTACATGGTACCGGGTGGCACCCGGCGGGTGCGTAAAAGATTTTGAAACTCTGGCAAAAGTTAAATATCTCTTGTCTGGGTTTACTTGCATATGACAGCATATACAGTCATGACAGGCCTGTCATTAAGTGTCAAAATATTTTACGCACCCGGTACATACAATTCTTAGATAAAATTAAGTACATGATACAATTATATAACTCATGGTTTAAATATTTTTAATTAAATTAAGAGCTGTGCTACCAGGAGTTTTTAAAGAAAGAATAAACTCTGGGTATAGAGTTTAATATTTATAAAGCTGTGTAACTATGAGTTTTCTTAAATACTTTCATATTATATTTTATGATAAATTATTTTAATAACTACAGCTTTAGTAGGGTCCCACTTAAAATCATAACACAACAAGACTGAGTCCCGTACTCTGCCAGAAAAAGATGAGCTTTTCTTGTCTATAATCTTTAAACAGCCAGAAAAAAAGACAGAGCTGGAAACTGAAAACGAACTGGAAACTGGAAACAAGGGAAGGAAGTTACAAACAGACAGAAAGCTATTGACTGGAAACTGGAAACAAATTTAACTTATAACACTCAGAAGAAGGCAGAGAAGAGGTGGAAACTGGAAACTGGAAACATATTTGAAATAGTTATGATAAGAGAGACACTA
>LR137911.1:1320-21851 GCA_900659605.1 Tisbe holothuriae | reverse complement strand
CTTGCTGGCGTCTGTGAACACAACGTCGGAGATCTCAAACACCTTCAGCGGGAGGGGGAGGTTCTTGTTGGCCTGGAGGGTCTTCAGGAGGCCGGGGAGGAGAGTGGTGCGGACGACCTAGAGAGCAAAAGAACACTTAATACAAAGAAAGAGCTTAGCAGCAAATCGTTTCTTACTTGGAAATCTAGCGTCTTTGGGTTTCCAATCCTGACCGCCGGCAGCTTCTCAATGTCCTTCCTAATCTTCTTGCCGATGTCGTCCCTGGAGCAGAGGCTGAAGGTGAGCGCCTCGGTGAAGCCGGCCTGGGAGACGGTCTCGCGGAGCTGGTTCGTCAGCTTGTTCAACGGCAGCTGCTGACCAATTGTCATTGTCCTGTAGAGAGCGATTGTTTAAATCAAGGAAAGGAATATGAATAAAATCCTTGTTACCGTGGAATGGTCTTCTTAATGTTGTTGTAGCCATAAGCGATCGCCACATCTTCATAGACGTCGCACGCGTGCAGGATGTCATGACGAGTCGGTGGCACCGTGTACTCAACGCGGTCGGCGTCGAGCGCCTTTGCGCGAAGGCACATTTTAGAGAGCAAACGCGCGATCTCCTCGGAGGTCAGCTCAACGCCGACGAGTCCGTTCACCTTGGAGCGTTCGACAATGTCGGTACGGTACTTGAGGGTGGGGTAGATCTGAAAAAGGGAATGCAATCATTAACGTTCATCAAGTACCTTAAACTTTGGTCTACAGTACAAGATATACACTTGCTATAATTACCTTCTTCTCTCCCGTCTCCTCGTACACGACCTCCACCTCCTCCACCTGGAACGGCGTCTCCGAATACTGCGAGAACATGGTGACGAGCGTGTCCAGCACCACGTTGGTCTTGGTCAGGTCCGTGCCGGTGCACTCGATGAACACGTCCGTGGTGTTGAGCGTGATCTTGGAGTGCTCGCCGTTGATGATGGGCGGCATGGAGAGGACGACGTCGTTCTTGTCGTAGATGACGGGGTAGACGGGGCTCGACCGGATGATGGGCAGGAACGTCTTACGGGGCGGGTCTTTCTTCAAACCCGACACGTCACAGGATCGAGTCTGCATGATGTTTTAGCTGCGACTTACTTCGTAAAGAGTCATGAGCTGCTCCGCGTTGTACTCCTTGGTCTGACCCAGCGGCACAAACTTGATGTCCTTGGGCGCCTTGGCAGTGTATCGGAACGGGCCTTGGATCGTCTTGAGGTCATGGGTTCCGATGGCGACCAAGGTCCGCTTTCTTGCCAGGTTCTGATGCAGCTTGTCCTGCAGGTCGATGAACGAGTCGTACCTCGCCTTGTCGAACTTGACTCCCCTGAGAACGGCGCCCACGGCGAACGGGCGGATCCGCTGCGTCTCCTTGTCCACCACGAGCTTCTGGCGAGGGCCGGATTTGGGGGCCGCCGACTTGTACCTGGGCTCGTCCATCTGTCCCTGGAAGATGAGCAGACTCCGCACGAGTCCTTCTAGGCACAGGAGGTCGTATCTGTTTGCGCCGATGTCCATCTTGTAGGTGACGACGCCCGTCTCGGCGTCCGTGACGACCTCGTCGAGCTCGAGCCCGAACTCGAAGCAGAGCGCGTCAAACTCCTCCTCGGAGAAGTCGCGGCCGAGGGCGGACATGAGGGCGTCGCGGGGAACGCCCACAGTAGGCATGATGGGATAGAGGGTGATGAAGGGCTGTAAGAACACGGTCTAGGACCCACTGTGATTTCTGATGCAAGGGTTGTGGATTTCACTGTGTCAACATGTCATGCCAGGCAGGTTGAAGCACCGACGTGTTAACAAGTCCATTTTCAGTTCGGTGACGAGGTTTCGTGGTCGACTCGGCTTCCGGTGAGAAGGGGGAACAACGAGGGGAGAGAGGGGGAAATCAGGCGAATTCTACTATAACATAACTCATATAAGTTAACACTACATTAATGCATGCATTGAAGACTATCTTTAAAAAAATCTTGTATTGAATTCCTTTTAGTTGTTACGTTTTAAAGGCTTTTTTCCCTCGGTTTCGTTTTGGCTCCCTTTCTTTTCCCTTCTCCCTCCATCGAACTCAGCTCCATCTTCTGATTCTTCTCTCAGGCTCAGCGAGAAATCAAAACATTGCAAACACGGAACATCCCAGCCAGGAGAAGAAGAAAAAAGTAAAATTATGGAAATTAATGCTTTAACCTCTAAATGAGTTAGAATTAGTCATTAGTGTTCTTGTTGTAATTAGAGCGTAGAAAGCTCTCCGCCCCTTTTTCTTGTTTGTTTGAACTTTTGGTCGAGGATGCGCCTGAGCCGCGTTCTCTTCAAGGGCAGCCGCGCCATCCGCCGCAACAATTACTGGCAGTCCACAAGGAACAGAGCCATCGAGGACTATGGAATTCAAACCAACCTACAGGTACATAAAGGACATTTTGTCTGGTTCCATATTCTTCAACCTTGGCATTCCAGGAGCGAGGCTTTCCCATTTGCTCCCTCGACGAAGCCATCGCCACCCCGTTCCTACCCAAGGTCACGCCAAACGACTTTGGAATCGACATGGACGAGGTGAAAAAGACGGATCCAGTTTTGAAGCCGATCCAGAAGAAGGAGGATCATCCACTCTATAAGGTAGACAATTAATCCTTAATGGTTGTTTGTATAGCTAAATTTGTTCTAAATTACAGGACCGAGTGGCCACTTCATACCTGCAAACGACGCACCTCTCGAGAAGCTTTGAGCTGCCTCAGGCGCAGCATGCGACCAACACGCTCGTCCTCAGCACCGAGTCCCTGCCCAGTGGGATCGCCGACCTGGTGAGCGGCATGGAGGACGCGGTGCCGGACCAGGACAACCTCGTGCAGGACATCATGAGGGAGTCGATGATGTTCGATGCCACGCAGCTGAAGCTGCAGAAGAGGGTCAAGATTCCGTATGTGGGATGGAACCCGTTGGAGGATAGGTAAGATATGGATGAAGTGCCAAGCAAACATATTCAGCATTAAAAGCATTAACTACTCTACAAACGAAAACTATGCAACTAAATGGTATTCTTATAAAAACTATTTTGTTTTCAGGATGAACCGGCCTTTACCCTACAAACCAAAGTTCTCTTACCAACAAGGCGTGCGGAGGGAATACGGCATCCCACCCAGACGGAAATGGTAATGAATCATTTAACACGGCTCTTCATCAATGCTTCACTATACATTATATTTCAGTCTGAACCTCACTCGCGGCATGCTCCGCTTATGCGACTTCATGTCCCTGTCGCACCCATCCCTGCTCAACCGCACTCATATCGAGAACACCGTCACGCGGCAGTTCTTCGATCACCCCGATGCTGAGCACGGACTCGTCAGGCTCTATCTGCCGCTGCCAATGCTCGTCACGGACAAGGAGCCAGTGAAGCAGTTTGCGGATGTCAGCGAGGCAAATGGTAATGTAAAATAAACTCATTAATGACTTTAATACACCTGTTCATTGGGATATAATTTAAGGTGATCTACCGGACATTTCCCCTCTAAATGCCTTCGCTGGCTTTGAGAAGTCTCGCATCTACCACGACGAGTCCACTCACCCAATCAGGAGCCGCGCTGAGCACTCCGCTCCTAACGTGGTCATGGGATTCGCCTACCACGACGCTATCGACCCTTATTGGTCGGATGATCGGTACAACAGCAGGGCACTCTTGTTCAGGTAAGACCGTAAGAGGATGATGGGAGACGTGGAATATCATTAATATTAATTTTCTCTCTCTAGCTACTCTCTCGCCCTGGGCCAAGCCCGTCAACAACACCCCGACCTCCCGTCCAGCGCCCCTCTCCCCTCCCCCGTCTCCGTCATGTTCGCCACCACCGACGGCCAACAGTGGACGCTCAGCGCCTTCCAGCTCAACTCCACCGACCCCAGCTCGCCCACGCGGAACCTTTTCTGGAGTCAGAAGCTGGAGCTGATGGACGCGTGCGACTATCTCAAGGCGAGGCCCATGCTGCTCGGGTACAACCCGGAGGTGTTCAAGACGCTCGCGGCGATGTATGCTTGGGGCAAGGAGAAGAAGAATTAAGATCTTGTAGTGGAAATATATAATATAATATTGTTGCATATCTTGGTTCTACTTTTTGCAGTACTTTCTTTGCCCATATAGTAAGCTTAGATAAATAAAACAAGGTTATAAGGTGGCCGTCTGCATGGTGCTCTACCCCTCTTCCACCTCTTCCTCTCCCCCCTTCCAGATAAAGACATATTTTCTGTTGCTAATATTATGTTTCTTTTACGTTACCTCATAAACAAGGACCTTGCGCATAAATCAGCTAGAAACCTAGACAGCAGCTACCGTAAACGTCTTGGAATTTTAAAACTCTTGTTTTAGGCTTTCAGCGCGCTTATGATCTCCTTGATATATATGAATTATTAATATATAAAACTGTTCGAGTTATACCTCTTGATAATTCATATCAAAATCATATTTTATATATTACGGTAAGTTTGAGATTTAATTTAAATCCACTTTACTGATATTGTGGCCATTTTCTGAATCTTTTTTTAAATGTCGCAAAATTATATGCATTTTCTTTAAAACTGGACAATTATTTTCGTTCGTTTCTACAAAATTTGCTGCCATATAATTCTTTGTATCATGCCTGAGGATTATGCATATTCGGGATGTCTGATGCAAAAGATCATTGACAATAATTATTAGGTAGGACCGATCAAATGCATATCTGAAGCCACGATATGCCAACTCGGATCATTTTTACTTCAATTTGGGCGTGTTCTTGAAGACGGGTGCCAAAAAGTCCTTGTATTATTTCAGTTTGAGGCAATGACCGCTCGCTTCGACAATCATCCTGGAATTTATTATTTCATGTTCTTCTCCCCTTATTTTCCGTTTTCAAGGCCGTGTCGAAAGTGATCATAAACAAAGGCATCAATTCCAGGATCTCAAAATTTTACCTGTTTCTAGTCTCAACTCTGGGGTCACTTGCTGTAAGGGAAAATGGTAACCATTTGTGAAATTTAATAAGACATTATATGTCACATATATGCATATGTATGTTACATGATATATATGATTAAGCTCGCATATCATAGAATCTCCCTATATGATCCTTATACATCCTTTTCATCTGCCAATTTATCCACTTCCTCTTTCAATTCTCCCTACAATATCAATCAGAACAATGCATGACTAAAATACAAAGAAAGGGGAAGAAGAAGAACAAGAAGAAGATAATCCAGCAAATTATTGTGAGCGTTGGCTTAACTCTTTTTTGCTCAGAAGAATGAGGAAACGTTAAAAAAAGAAATATTAAGATTGCGGTACATGTAACGGAACAAGCTAACGGCAATTAAGAATACAATGCATATTAATTCTAATTTCTCATTTAAAACTGGTCATTTTTAAGAATTCTTCTTGCAATTCATCCCTTCACATTAAAACTTTATCCATCCATCATTGTTCAAAATTCAACCTTGCTCTGATTCTTTTTTGAAGGAAAATACTTTTTCTAGATCCCCCTTATTAATATATAATAATTTTGAGCTATCCTGCACACGCTGAGAGCCAAAATGGCCGAGAGGCAAAAAATAAGAAGAAATAATGTTTTTGAATGGAAGAATGTGCGAGATCTGGCATTGGGACCGAAGAGAAGTATGACCGTGAAGTATGAGCTGTTTATAAGCACTATTTTGGAGGGATATTTACATAACAGACCATAGGCAAAGATGTAGCAGTTTAGCAGCTATAGTTCTCTTCCTTCATATTAATCTAAATTATATTAAAAGGTATATTATCCTGTCCTGATAATGCTCACAGCTCAAAATCTTGCACACGGAGTTGGTAGTAGAGCCATTTTTGCAAACAATTACGTGTTGAACACGAACGGCGTAAACGCATATCTGGAGCATACTCTCAACCCGGAATATGTGCATGAATAAAGGGGATAAAAATCCAACCCGGGCTCGGAAGCAGATTTAAATTATTAGAGTAATTGATACGGATTGATATCAAATTGTAGGAGGTGGATCTGGAAGGTGTCAAAGTTTCACTTCAAGAAGTATCTGTTCAGGGTTAACGAATAAAATTAAGCGTTTATGTAATAAAAAAAACTCAATTGACGTGCTTCATTTGTTCACAAAAGATCTACACACTGTGTTTATTTTATGTGCATACTTTCAAAAAATATTGGTTTAACTTCACTTCTGGTGACCCTGTTTCTGTCGAGTGTTCTATTTGATCGCTCCACCCTGTGAATAAAACCCAATTCTCCTGCATATGTATCAGCAGCAGGTCTTCTTGGCATTCGAAATGTGGTGGCGAATTTAGACGAATGCAAAATTGCCCACTGCTGCAAACATCAATCTTGCTTCCCACTCGAGAGAGAAAGAAACTCGTTTTATACACAGCTTAAAGTTTTCATTGACTTCTTCGCCACATAAAATTGTTCCTTTGATACAAAACTACATTATTTTCATGGAGAAACTAGGAAAATATATTTGTTATGTCCAAGGAAAGTAGAAAATAGTTGTACGGCGTTGGCTATGGCATAATTTTAAGTGGTTAAATCTTAAGTGTCTATGATGCACAACCATTCATTCATACAGTAAAATAATCATGCGAATGATAATCCAGACAGAGACACTTCTTCATTTTCCTCTGTCACATTTCCAGCGGATTAGATAGTCTTGAAACAATAGAGGAAGAGGCCCATCTTTCTTCAGCTCATTTGGGTTCTCTACTCACCGGATTTGTCAAAGTTTATCTCTTCTCTCGTCTAGTCACGGGGAAATTGAAATGAGGCAGTCACGCAATGAAGTGGAATTGAGGTCGTTGACACCTAAGGCTCTCTTTATTTAATTTGGACACGTAGAAACGTAAACTACTCTAGGGATGTACTGCTAAACAAATTAAATGGACAAACTATATGGTGCTGGTGAAAGTATGGCGAATGAGCTGTTTTATGGTCGTATCTTTGAAAAGTCATGGAAGAAATGGCATAAAAGGTGGAAACAAGTATTAGAAGAGTCTTCATTAAAACTGTAGGAAAACTGCCCTAATAAACATTTCCACAGTTTCAGTTAATATTCTTGAAATCCGTCGTCCATCGAGACCCTAGTATTAAAGAGAGACTAGACAACCGTAATACGCGCCTCAGTCATCGTGGATCCACTTTTTTTCTAGCCTGCCTTGCCTGGCTGTGCGCACTGCTGGATCCACTTTTAATTTCTCGCGCACAGGGGGCGGAAAGTCATTTAAGGGGACTGAAGGAGACATTTAAACCCCCCTTTTAAGGACATAGATTGCAGCATTAATGCATAAACAAATTTTATCGCAAGAGTGTTGCTTAATT
This sequence comes from Tisbe holothuriae, assembly GCA_900659605.1. Taxonomy (NCBI): domain Eukaryota; kingdom Metazoa; phylum Arthropoda; class Copepoda; order Harpacticoida; family Tisbidae; genus Tisbe; species Tisbe holothuriae. Next base: position 14,512 of record LR137911.1, on the reverse strand, counting down.
TAAAAGCAACGTTAAAAATACTGCATATGTTTATTGCATCATTTTTGCGAATTATTCGGTGTCATTTTGGGCAAAAATATCCTCCAAAGCAGCTCAGAACTGAGTCACATTAGAGATAGTGTCAGACAGGAAAAAAGAACCGAAATTCGTAATACAAAAATGACGTCATATGATCCTAGATCCTATGCCTAATCAGTTAAAGTTGCGCGCAAAAATGAGTCATATCTGTGCCTTCGGCATCTAGTATCTGTGGTCGTCCACTGTTTCACCTTGACAAAGAAAGAATCTGCATCCGCGGATATTCCAGTTTCGTACTCTATTTTTCCATTTTCGTTCCCAATATTAACGCCACGATAGCGATCTCCTTTAGAGGAGATCTTAGAAGAACGCCTTCAGAAATAAATAGAACAAGAAAAAGACTACTTGATTCCAGAGGTGGGTCTCTTAGAAACGAATGCTAGTGGATGTATCATGAGGATGCTTTGGATTATTGCCTCAGCATCCGCTCCCAACATCTCTCTCGCGCCCCGACTTTCAACTGATTATTCATAAGCTTTTCCTTTTGTCGAGCGTTTTAAATGTGTATATCCTTCTCTCTATCGCCTTCGGGCCCGAGCGCTTAAAGGTGCAGTCAGAAGTATTACAAAGCAGGACATTTGTAGAAGAAGCCAGCAGTGGGATTATTTATTTCCCTTTTGTCTTTCTTTCGAAACTGGAGCAATTAAAGTTCGATCGGTGTAAACGCTACGCCGATTCAAAGTTGTACAAGTGGAGTTAAAACCCTCTAAGAAGTATATTCAACGTTTACAAATGCACTTTATATCCTTTGAGTAATGTATTTTAATCATTCTTTAGCACTGCACTGTATATGTCAGCCATAGTCATATTTTTTATATTTATGAAGTCTTTGAGAGGGTCGCACTGTCGCCGCCATAAAGTCGAGTTCTCTCTTTTGCGGTCAACGGGTGGTTTTGTGAAAAAGAGAAAATCCGCGACGGCGACACAGGAAGTCAAGAAAGACGACGACAATCAATCAACATTAAAACGGGGTCGACGTCTCAAGGATGTCATAAACAATGAGGGTAAATGGGGAAGAAGGGCTCTATTGTGATTGGGAATCAAAGTGTTCTTTAATCCTTTATTGTTTAAGACCGCCAGAATTACTCTTGAGTATTGCATATTGTCTTTGGCATTAATTTGTTTTTGAGTAACACATCGAAGGCAAGATATGTACATCCAAATATCTCAAAATTTACAACGCTATCAAAAGAAGACGATTCCTTCCATTGTAAAAAGTTGATCGCTTCAAGCTCATAAAATTCCACGAAATCATTTTTTCGGGTGCCAATCTCTCATAAAAATCTCAATACTACGAGACAACAGACGGAACACGATCAAAGGGAAAGGCATTGACCTCTTATATTACACTCTTTATACGCCATTGGAAGTCTCTGTCAGTATAGTATGTCATTTACACGGCTCGCGTGAGGCCACCAGAGATATTTTATCGAAAAAGAAGTGCTCCAGACATGGAAACATATCAGAAATTGGGAGCAGAAGAAGTAAGAGGGGCTCAAAATGTTAGCACGGCATCTCGGGACGATCCGGCGAGCATTTTTGTGTGTTATACATGGAATAAGCAGTTGCAGTGGTTTAAAATACACTACCGGAATGGGCTTCATAACATCTTATTGTTACGTCCATTTGACACGTTAATATTATTTATTGTATAGTTAAGTCTACAGTACTGCACATGTCTGCTAACATCTTGCTACCTTTAAATCCAAACTTGTCTTTGTCCAAGAATAAGAGCTTCTTTCTTCTTCTGAGTGCAACAGACTGACCAAGATTAAACTTCTCATTCCATCCCAAACTTTTTTGAAGTTCAATGTCATGCAATGCGCCTTTAAATGTTTCAGTTGCCAAGAAAATGCGGTCATTTTATCAGACATCAAAGCACAATGATAATAAAATTACAGTCCAATTGCGAACTTTGAGGACACCTCCTTTTAAAGAGAAGAACGCCGTCGATGTCAAAGAGCGCTTTTGTTATTTCTTCTTCTTCTCTTCCTCTCAGCGGGTTGCCTGTCTGCACCGTGTAACTCTTGCCGTTCAGGAGATAGAAGAACATGGAGGACTGCTGTGCTTCCAAGAGTAGGAGGAGGTGCCAGTTAGGAATGCCACCAGATTGCCCAAGAAAACAAAAAGAGAAGCAAAGTCAAAGCGTTAAACAATCAAAGTCGCGTATTAGGAATCATTAAAGGATTTCTGTTTGAATTGCTCAATGTAAGGCGATTATAAACGCTCCAAATGCAAGGCCGAATGGAGATTATATGCTCGGGAGCTGCTGGCGTTCAACTCTCCGACTGTTCTGATTAATAATAAATTCTATTTTAATGATGATCTGGAAATCATATAAAGGTGGTGGAGAGGAAAAAGGAACTCATTTTCCCGTCTTTTTTTCTTTCAAGCCTGTTTTCTTCTTCTTCTTTCTCTTATCATCAAGACTTTTCAGGTATAGTTTATCCAGACCACCAGTTTTTCTCTCTCTTTCTTTCTTTTATAATACTCGGGTTTTCTTCTTCTGTCTTTCTTGGGCTCGCCTTCTTCTTCCTTCTCTCCCAGCTATCCAGGTCGGAGCGGCGGTGGTAGTGGTGGTGATAGTAATTTTTCCTAAATGGCACCGAGTGCAAAGTGGAGCTAATTTTAAGCAACAACTATAGCTGTACATGGATATTATATTCTGAAATATGGTGCATGAATAGAAATGAAATGAAGTCTTGCTGATAACCTGTTGATTATTAAGTGCTTCCAATACCATTCGGAAATTGCACCTTTGGGCTGCTCTTTCTCTCCTCGCAGCGAGGCAAGCATGCTCCTTCCTATCCCGACCGCGGCTACCTGAGCCGAGTTGAGCGCACACCACCTTCAACGTCCGCCGCCGCAGCGCTCATATATACACGGCGGAGCAGGCGCACAGGTTGCAGAAAGAACCTCTTTTAAGGGTGGGAGCCCCACACAGTGAGCGAACCAAGAAAGAATCCTTCTCCTCCTCCTGCCCAAGTCATCTACCTTAACTTCTCTGGAAATGCTGCTGCTGCTGCTGCCGCCGATCTTCATAGCCCAAGCCGTGTCATTAACTCTCCCTTAGAACAAGCGAGCTGATGAATTCGCTGCTGCTGCTGCTCAGTTATACCAAGATCAGGCAAGGTAGACCCAAAAGATGGAGGAGAATGAGTAAAAGAAAGTATTGGAAAGGTATTAATTGAAGTGGGAAAAGTCAGAGAAAATGTGGAACTGGAAGCGAATTCTCCAAGTTTGAGGTAAGATCTTTGCTCTGCTAATGTCATTGTGCTATTGTTGAAATGCTTTATTGTGCCCTCGAAAATAGTGCCTCGGGGTTTTGTATCTTATACGGTTGGAAGGGGAAAGGAAAGGGGAAGAAGGAGGAGAGTGAAAATAATGCAAGAAGCTTTGTGAAGAAAGGAGAGCGGACATTAATGTGATGAGTGTGGAATCATTGTGCAAGAACTTAGTGTGTGATTGTTAAAAATAGAGAGTGCAATGTGTGGAAAGAAACTTTGCGAATGGTAAATGATACTTCTAGAAAAGTATGAAGGGGAAAATTAATATTTTCCTTATTGTGCTTGGAGATTTCTTGCACAGTATGCAAAACAAAAGTGAAACCATTATGAGCTGCAGTTACTCCAGCAAGAAGGAATTAAACAATAACAGATTGCTAGTAGAAATTAAACCTACTACTTCCCCCAACCGTATTTGAGTCTTTGCAAAAATAATTATGGATCTTTACTTTCTACACCTACCTATAATGTAACCTCTCTATTTCAGGTTACCAATACACACGTAAGAGGAGCATCTTCTCACAATGGGGCCTCCACGGCTCCCATGGGGCTTCATCATAGCCCTAATATTGTTATTATCCAAAACTGATGCTGAGCTTCAGCAAACCTTCTCAGTTCTGGAGGGAGCCATTGAGGGCACCCTTCTGGGCACCATCGGCAGTGACCCAGACCTGCCCCAACCGCCCTACCTCATCGTGCCCCAGGGCGACGCCGCGGATCAAGACCTGCGCATCGACCAGCAAACGGGGCAGATACGCAACCGCCGCCCACTCGATCGCGAGCGTGCCCGGGAGTACCGCCTGAGTGCGATCCCACTAGCAGGCGGAGAGAGCGTGGCCGTGCACGTGCGCGTCGAGGACGTCAACGACAACACGCCCACGTTCCCCAGCCCAGTCGTGACCATCGACATACCCGAGAACACACCCAAGGGCACCCGGCGCAAACTAGAGCCTGCTCGCGATGCCGACCTTGGTACATACGGGGCGCAACGGTACGAGATTCAGTCCGGTAACGATGACGGCGCCTTTGTCCTGTCCGTGAACAAGGACCAGACGTCGGGAATCTTCAAGCTCGACCTCATCGTGAACGCGGATCTGGACAGGGAGCGCGCAGACACGTACAGTCTCAAGATTGTCGCTCTTGACGGCGGCACCCCGCCTAAAACGGGCACGCTGACCGTCCGAGTCAACGTTCAAGACTTGAACGATAACCCGCCAGTCTTTGACCGTCAACGCTACTTTGCGTCAGTGTCCGAGGACCTCCCTATCGGTGGGAGCATTTTCAGCGTCAGTGCCAGTGATAATGACGCTGGGGAGAACGGTCTCGTGACCTACGCAATCAACCGTCGGCAGTCTGATAAGGAGCGATTCTTCCGGATTGACCGCCAGACAGGATTGATCCTGCTCGACAAGCGTCTTGACTTTGATCGACGGCAGGTGCATGAGATCGTGGTCGTTGCCAGTGACGGCGGTTCAGTGCCGCAGGAGACGAGTGCGTTCGTTACAGTGAGGCTCACTCCTGGAACGGGCGTCGTGCATAATGACATTATCCGTCCAGTGTTGACGAGTACCACGGTCAAGCCATTGAGTGAAAGCAGTGGTCAGACGGCGACAAGTGCCAGACTCGTCTACGTGAACAACCGTGATCGAGTGTCTGAGGATGCCACTACTGGCGTTGGATTTGCAAAGGTGGAAGTTGCGGGGCAAGACCTAAACAGACTTAAGGTCAATCTCGCATCGAGCTCATTCCAAGTGCTACGGAATGCTAGCGGTGTGTTCTTAGCCCCAAAGTCAAAGCTCAATGCAGGACAACATCCACTACAACTGAACTTTGAAGACCCCTCCACATCAACCAACTCCTTCAGCTCAGCAGTCACCGTGACCGTTGAGAAGCGGAATGCCAATGCGCCAACCTTCACCCAACCGTCGTACACTGCAAGCGTGGACGAGTCAGCTGAGCCGGGCACGTCCATCCTTCAAGTCCACGCTGACGACGACACCGCCGTCACGTACAGCCTACGCTATGACGCCGCTGACGGTGCTGTTGCGTCAGACTGGTTCAGTGTTGACGCACGGACGGGACTTGTCACGACGCATACGCACCTGGACTGTGAGACTGAGTCTCAACCGCGGGTGGTGGTGGTTGCGTCAGACGAGGGGTACCCTAGTCTCAGTTCGACGGCTACGTTGAGTGTCAGCGTCAAGGACTTCAATGACCATGAGCCTCTGTTTGAGCGTTCGTTTTATGAGGCTGAGGTTTCTGAGTCGACTCCGAAGGGAGACTGCTTTCTCAAGGTCGAGGCGAGTGACCTTGATTGCGGTCAGAACTCTGAGGTGACCTTCCGGATTAAGGAGTCTCATGCGAGTGATGTGTTCCGTGTCGGAAGTGAGAGTGGCGAGATCTGTCTGGCGAGGGAGTTGGATCACGAGAGGCAGGAGGTCTACGGCTTCACCGTTATTGCAACTGATAAAGGTAAGAAAGGGGGAAAACTCACGGACATTTTAGTACAACATCACTGACATTATATAATAGGCAAGACATTTAAAAATACGTACAATTAATTAAATATAACATTAACTAAGTATAGGTAGTAATTAATCGATGGTATTAATTCGAGCTACAAGTACATACTTCTCTGTAAAAACTGCGTGGAAAGCTCGCAAAGAAAATTTAGAAATTATGTTCCTAACATATGCTACCGGTAGGCTTAAAGGAATCCACTTACCACAAATTTGCATTGGTAATAGTTCTTTCTAATTTTTCAATCGCCTTTGAATATTTGATAGACAATCAGTCCATTGTGAGTTACTAGGATGTTTTCATACAGGCGAGAACCTTACAATAATCAAAGGTTGTATTTTAATAGAATAGTAAGTAATCGTTATTAAGTACTACATTGAAAGCTCATACACAGTTTACACACGTCATAAATTTCTACATTTTTTAACAAAACGTTTCTCTACCCCCTCTAATCTTAGGGAGCCTGAGCACTAGCACGATGGTCAAAGTCCTTGTCCTGGACGAGAACGACAACTCGCCCACCTTCGCCCCCGCCCGCTACATGGCCAAGATCCGCAGCAGATTCCCCGAGAACGCCAACATTGTGAGCGTGCGCGCACATGACGCGGACGCGGGCGCAGCAGGACGCGTCACCTACGCTCTGGTCAGCGGGGATGAGGCGGGACAGTTTGAGCTGGGGGCGGACACGGGGGAGCTGAGGTTGGCCAGGCCGCTGCAGCAGGGGGGAGGAGGCAGGAGGAGCTTTGAACTCGTCGTGGATGCGAAAGGTAAAATATTTTTCCTTTGTCACTTCATTGAAATCAAATGTTTTATTGGTGCTGTGCAAAGCTACGACTAACCCCAATAGTAAAGCATTGATTGCATTATAGAGCTCTATTTTTAACGTAAACCACGTATCAGCTCTTTAAGAAATGGTAGCACCGCTTATTCTGTGAAAGTGCTCATCAAATAGATATTTGAAGACACATTGTACTTACTTTTCACGGAAAGTCATTATGTTTTATTCCCCAAGTGTCTTTGCATTAATGCAATAATGAATTAAAATCAATGTTTTACGCTTTTTTTCTAGACGGTGAAGGGCTTCACTCCCTGACCACCTCCAAGATCTCCATCTCCGTGGACGACTCCGACCTCTCGTTCCGCACGCCGCAGTTCAAGTTCTCCGTCTCGGAGGACGTCTCGCCCTACTCGGAGGTGGGAGTCGTGCAGCCGGAAGCTGCCTCAGACGCGGCTGTCATGGAGGTAAATGACACTTTAATGTAAATATGAGAACATATGATCTAATGGTAGTGTAATTTCAGGTGTATTCGTCAAGTGCTGAAGGTCTCGTCAGTCTGGATTCTCGCACTGGAAAGCTTCGTACAGAGGCGCGCATGGACCACGAGAGACACCCAGAGGTTGTGCTAAACATTAGGCTTGTAGACCCGGGATTGAACAGGTAAAAGAATTATTTTTATGTATAAAATACAGTTTTAACATTGTTTAAATCCATATAGGGAGAGCTTCTGCCAGGTTGTGATCCAAGTAACCGATGTCAATGACAACGCACCTGATTTTGGCGGTACCTCCGTGGCTGTTGCCACAGTGCCCGAGGATCTACCCATTGGTAAAAGTGTGTATGCAGCAACTGCCACTGATGCTGACGATGGCAAGAATGGTCTTGTAAGATACAAGCTGACAGAGAACCCTGGAGATATCTTCCAAGTGGATAGACATTCAGGGGTGGTTAGTTTGAAGAAACAGCTTGATTATGAGGAGCAGAAAGAGCACAAAGTATGGCATACAATCATTATTTTCTGTTGTGAATATGTAATAATGTAACATTGTACTTTCAGATTGTGATTGCCGCCGAGGACATGGGCAGCCCCTCCCTCACCAGCACCCTCCGCCTCACAGTCCGCGTGCACGATGTCAACGACCACGCCCCTCGCTTCACCCAACCTCACTACGCTCTCACCCTACCAGAGGGACACCCAGTCAACACGCCCATCTTACAGACCACGCCCCTCATCAAGGCCAAGGACGCGGACAGCGGCCGCAATGGCAAGCTGACCTACACGCTCTCAGACAATGAGTACGTGAGTGTGCTGCCCAGCACAGGCGTGCTGGTGCTGAAGCGTGCGCTTGACCGGGAGCGCGTGCGCGGCCGGAATCTGGAGCTGCGGCTGACCGCCAAGGACCACGGCGTGCCGAGTCGGTCTGCGACTGCGGTGGTGACCGTGGAGATCTCGGACCGGAATGATAATAGTCCGCGGTTTGAGAGGGAGAAGTACGAGTTCTCTGTGGTGGAGAATGAGGGCGTGGGAGTGTTTGTGGGCGGAGTTGTGGCGCTGGATGCGGACGAGGGGATGAATGGGGAGGTCGAGTATGGGTTTAAGACGCCAGTGGATGCGTTCAACATTCACAGGTACGAGTACGAGCATGAAACTCGAGACTATTCGTTGATTGTATATTTTAATACTCATGCTTAGCAACGATTATTCAAATAAAACGTCGAAATTTAAAGGGGGAGGGGGTTATCAGTTTTACAACAACCCACCTCAGGTCAACACTCAATACAGCAAATTGCCGTAAAGATCTCTGACTACCCAGATCAGCGTCTTCAAAGGAATTTGAGAAAATGAACTTTTAGATATATATTCTTATATAATTATAATCTCGTAATCGTCAATAAATACATCCTAAGTTAATTTCTATTCCATTCCGTATATTGATTGGCAAACTTTTTAAAACCTTTGTCTAATGGAAAGTAATATCGTTTCAGCTCCACCGGTCGCATCAGCACTTCCAAATCCCTGGACCGCGAATCCACCTCGGCCTACGAGCTCCTCGTGGAAGCCACGGACCGCGGCACCCCACGCCGCAGCGCCCAGGCCATCATCCGCGTCCGCGTCAAGGACATCAACGACAACCCGCCGCACCTCATCGAACCCGCCTCGCGCGCGCTCTACGTCCGCCGCGGCGCCGGCGTCGGCAGCCTTGTCGGACGCTTCGTAGCGGAGGATGTTGACGCGGCGCCGACGCGCGTCTTGTTTAGCGTCATCGATCCGCAGGTGATCCGCGTGGACTCGTCCGGGGATGTGCGTCTGACGCAGCCGCTTGGCGTGGCTGAGGTGAAGGTTCGGGTTGAGTTGTCTGATGGGGCGTTGCAGGCGGAGGAGGTCATCAGGTTGGTGAGGGTAGAGGCGGATGAAGAGCTGCCCACTGATGCTGGGGAGAGAGCGAAGACATTCAAGGTAAGAGGATTAATTTGCAACCCCCTACAAAGCGTATAAAAATCAGTAACTTCCAAAGCTGGTGAGAAGAATTGGTCTGGGGAGTATCTTCTTTTTTATATTTTTTTTCTAGTGTGGGTCAACTTTAATGTTTTAGCTCCAATATGTTTTCCTCAATAATATGTAATCAATGTATGTTTTTAGATCCCTCGTTCCACCCCGATCGGCACCCGCATCGGCACCCTTGCCTCCACGGCTTCCAAGCGCTCCCTCTATCTCACCTCCACACCCAACAACAACAACGTACTCATAGACACCCGCTCTGGAGACATCATCACCACCAGCAACAACCCCAAGACCACCAACGTCATCGTCACGGTCAACAGCGTCAACGGGGAGGAGGCTCCGAGGACGGTCAACGTGACTGTGCTCGTCTCGGAGGAGGACTCCGAGCAGACGCCGACGTTTGCAAAGAACCCGGCAAGAGTCTCCGTCCCGGAGAATGCCTTGTTGGGCACGAGGATATTGGACCTGTCCACCATTCAGGGGAATGTCACAGCGCAGAGTTTCAACGTCCTCGAGCAGATTCCGGTGCGATCGTTTGCGCTTGAGAATGATCAACTCGTCCTGTCAAATGAGCTCGATTTTGAGACCATCAAGGAGTATCTGGTGACCATCCGGGGCTTCACTGGTGAGCGGTTCTCAGCTGATCTGACAGTGCTAGTGACGGTGGAAGACATCAATGATAACGCCCCAAGGTTCTTAACACAGCAATCATCGCTCACCCTGCCATCAGAGACACCGCTAAACACGCCCATTTTGAAGCTGCCAGCGACTGATGCCGACTCTGGTCGAAATGGAGAGTTCAAGCTCAAGATATCCTCAGGAAATCATGAGGGAATCTTCAAGCTTAGTGGAGAAGAGCTGTCCATGACTAAGCCGGCTTCAACAAACTCCTACACATTGATGATTTCAGCAACTGACAATGGCAACCCTTCAATGTCATCCCAACATGTGGTGAACATTCAAATCGCACTGAGTGACGACACCAGCCCGCGGTTTGAGAAACCCGTTTACTACGCCCAGATCGCGGAGAACTCGGCCCCAGACAGCCGCGTCATCACCCTCGGCCTGAACGGCTACGGCGGTGCATCCAACTCGAACTTTGTCTTCAGTCTGTTGAAGGGATCCGAGCAGTTTTACATCGACTCCTCGTCCGGTGAGATCAAGACCGTCTCCGCCCTGGACCGCGAGCTGGAGTCCTCCCACGCGCTCATCGCCAGCATCAGCGACGCGTCCTCCTCCGGCGGGATCACGGACACGGCCGTCGTATACGTTACCGTTAATGACCTCAACGATAATAGTCCGCATTTTGGCGCCAATTGTCGCGATGTGTCCGTTCCGGAGAATTCCAAACTGAGCTTCGTGCGCGCTTTTGTGGCGTCTGACGCGGATTCTGGCAAGAATGGCGCGTTGACGTATAGTCTGAGTTCGGATGACGGGGAGTTCAGGATTGAGAAGGACACGGGGATGTTGTACGCTCAACCGTTGGATCGGGAGCTCAAGGCAGAGTACAAGTTGGAGATACTCGCAGTGGATTCGGGGCTGGGGAGAAGGACGGCAAAGTGTGAGGTCACGGTCAAGGTGCTTGACGAGAACGACAACGCCCCCAGCTTCGCCCAGAGCATCTACTCAGCGTCTGTTAAGGAGGACATTCCTGTGGGCACCGAAGTCCTCCGAGTTCAAGCCTTCGACGCGGACTCCGGCGACAACGCTCGCGTCCGCTACTCCATCGAAAACGCCTCCCATTGGTCCTTCTCCATTGACGCTGCCACTGGTCGGATTCTGACCAATGAGCGGCTCGATCGGGAGTCTGTGCGCGAGTACAGGTTTGATGTGCGTGCGCAGGATCACGGGGCTGAGGTGGTGCGATCGAGCAGTACCAAAGTTAGGATTATCGTCACCGATGCCAATGACCATCAGCCAGAGTTTACCGAGTATCCATTTAGGTAAGCAAGTGCAATTATTTGTTATGCATAAAAATTATATTTTTGAACCCTACATACTAAAATACTATGACAGCAAATAGCGTGTTACTAATTCTACTTTAAGTTACGTGTTACAAGTTACAATCCTGAAGACAACAAGAAATGTGCAAAATTATTAGTTATGTATTTCATACTTTGATCCTTAAATTCAATGAATAACATGATTATCTATTCCAGAGTAAACATGTCTGCCACTCCCTCCTCTGGGGTGCCTCTCCTCCGTCTGAGCGCGCTCGACCCCGATGCAGGTCCCAACGGACAGCTAACGTACAACCTCGTGAGGCCAGAACAGCGAAGGCAGTTCCAGCTGAGTCCTGAAGCTGGACTGCTGGCTGTGGCCTCGTCTGGTATTACATGGGAGCCTGGCACTGTTGAGAGGCTCGAAGTTGCCGTCAGTGATGCTGGAAATCCACCAAGGTAAAAAGAGTAACCCTGTTCTCAGGAGTGACCAAACTAATTTATTGTTCTCACTACCTTTGTGCTCGTAACTTAATAGCTATAATAAACAAAAAAAATGCAATGTGCAACCAAAAAATATAGCGAAGAAGTATTTGAGGAAAGGGAAAATAACCTTGACTTTGAGCAATGAATTGAAAAATATGTTAACACTTATCAATTTCCTTTGAATATTCAATCTTTTATACACTCACCAACCCTTTTTTCAGGAGTTCCACTGGCCTTGTGGAGATCCGCATCGAAGGCGGCCCAGCCGTCAACCTCGTCTTCCAACAGCCCTCCTACACCGCCACAGTCGAGGAGAACCCCCAAACCGGCCAGGACGTGCTTCAAGTCCGCGCCGTGCGCTCGGACGGCCGCCGTCAACGGGGTGTCGTCTACACCGTGCTACGAGGGAACGAGCTGGGAGCATTCGACATCAACTCTAACAATGGGCTGATCCGCGTTCGCGATGCGTCGCTTATTGACTATGAGCAGGTCAAGGAGTTTAACCTGACCGTTGCTGGGCAGAGTCTTGGCGATGATGCGCTGAGCGCGTACACGACCTGCACCATTCGGGTCAAGGATGTCAACGACCAGAGTCCAAAATTTGTCAGGGACTCTTACACGGCTGAGATATTGGAGGGTGAGGCAAAGGGAAGCGTCATTGCCACGCTGACAGCGCTGGATGCGGACTCAGACCTGCTCACGTACAACATCATTGATGGCAATGTAGATGGTGCCTTCGCTATGGATCCCAACCAGCCCGGGGCTGTGGTGACCAACATTGTCTTGGACAGGGAGATCAAGGACTCGTATGAGCTGACCATCAGCGCCACGGATGCAGGGTCGCCACCGCTTGTCGGCGTGACACAACTGTCAGTTCGTGTCATGGACGTCAATGACAACCGGCCACATTTCGGACTCATTCCGCCACTGCACGCTGACAGGAGTGTCAGACCTGGATCAGTGCTACTCGCTCTCCGGGCCAATGACATTGACCTGTCCCCACCAGTGACATACAAGCTGCAAAGGCCGAATGACTACTTCATCGTGGACACGTACACCGGTCAGCTGGTGGTGCTGAAGCAGCCGGAAGCTGAGGTCAACTCGACTGAGTTTGTGGTCATTGCATCTGATGGTGAACATCATGCTGAGGCTGCGGTGTCTGTGACCTTCAGAGAGGACGAGGACAACTGCCTGCCGACATTCACTCAACCGCTGTATGACTTCTTCACCGGGTCAAATGACACCTTCCCGATGGCCATAGGAGAGGTGGAAGCAAGGTCTTGCAGCCCTGAAGGTCATGTGACTTTTGATCTCTCAAGGAAGGATAGAGGGTTGTTTGATGTGCTGGAGAATGGTACAGTCGTTGCAAGCAGGTTGCCCAGAGCTGAGGTCGTGAGCTTCCTATTGACTGCCACGGATTCAGTGTCTGGCCTCAAGTCAACAGCAGTCATTACACTGAACAGAAACGCCGGTTCCAAGACTGCAATCGTGTTCAAGGACGTTCCTGATACAATTGCATATGATGGCACCGCCAAGAAGGTGCTGAAGCTGCAGACGAATATGGACGACTCTGGTGAAGGTCTCTTCTACGACATCTCTGACA
>LR137907.1:36114-47545 GCA_900659605.1 Tisbe holothuriae | reverse complement strand
TGCACTGACTAGATTGGTCGTAATTCAAAAAGCGGCATTTCATCGCTGCGGCTCCTCCCTCACGGCGGAGCGCGGTGACCATGCCCAGGAAGACGCCGATGGGATGGCGGCCGCAGATCGTGTTGCCGTACTTGCGGAGGTAGGAGGAGAAGGCGGAGTGGTCCAGGGACTCGATCAGGTTCATACCCTGGAATAAAGACGAATATAATTCAGCCTATATTTAAAAAGCGGTGTCAATTTCTCACCATCTGATCGAGAGCCTTTATAGACTCCCAGATCTCTCCGCAAGACTCGTCATAATGGGTGTACCTGAACCTTTGTCCCCAATGGCAGAAATCCGAGGAGAATACGAACACATTGGAGGGATCCTTCATGTACGGAGCAAAGATCCTGCCGTACTTGGCCTCATTCTCCGGGCTGAGAGAGCCGACAAGAATTGGGACGATTAAAAAGTTATTGCGACGTGATTCCAGCACCTGGAGTAATAGACCTTTGACGTACATTGTAAATGATCAGCTCGTTAATATGTTACCTTAGCAACATATGCCAAGTGCATCTCAATAGAGTGCTCATCCTCGTCCGCCTGTAGCGACATGACGTCGAACTCGCCAGTGGACATCAGCTCCTCATTGAGCTTGGTGTCTAGAGGCAGGTCGTACAACGGCGTCTCGTAGCGAACGCAGCTAGAGATTGCGCAGCCGTCCAGGCGAAGGCGGTGGGAGGGACCTGAAATAATGATGATGATATAGCCTGTGTGGCAGGTAAAAGAAATGAATGAGTCGCTTACCCAAAATAAAGACTCGTTTCACTCCCGTGGGGTCAATCTGTCGATATGCGTGAGCCGCATTGGCGCCGCAGTAGCGATATCCCGCATGGGGTCCGATAATGGCCCTAGCCGCAGGTCCAGGCTGTGGCGCACCGACAGCTCCCAGCCAGCCTGAAAGTTCCCCATCCAGCTGTCTCCTGTCCTCAGAGTACCACGACCCAGCGTGGGTGGCGCGCCTCACTGGCCCCGAAGACATGGTGGCCGAGGACGAGTAGTCAGGGCGTTTACGGCGGGTTGAAAATGGGGACCACGACGAGGACGGCGACAGAGGGCGGGGCAGGGAGGCGCCAATGGTGCAGCGAGTAAAGTTGACTTGATTGGGAAGAGAAGGATACGGGAAGTACCCTAGTCGAGCTCTATGGAGGCGTGGTTATAGCGCAAAGACTAATTGAGCAGATGGTGTTGGATCCTCCTTGAGCTTCCCAATGCTGGACCTCTTGCTGCACTCACTGATTAGTTAATGTTAGTGGTCGGTTTGTAACGAGAGTTTCTTTCTCGATTTTCTTTCTTAAGCTGTTCTTTGTTGCCAGTCCTTCAGCTCTTGTTCTCGCAGCGGGCGAGCATCCCCGCGCACGCACGCACTCACAGCAGCCCTCCTGACGGTCGGACGCGCGTCCTTCGGTCCGCCGTCCACTGCACTCGAGTCGCTCTCCAGTGTCTGATGCCCCGTCCGCCTCTCTTCACTCCACCCAGCTGGCAGTACAACAGCGCAGCTGGTCTACTCGTCGGCTGTTCGCAGCACTCTAGGAGAGAGAGTGTTTCTTGTATCTTGTCCAGCTCTGTGATTGCACTGCACTGCACTGCACGGGACGAACTATCGGATGCGCGACACGACGGAGGCAACGGAGTGAAGGGACTGCTGGCTGCGCGCGCTTGGCTTGCTGTCGCCGCCGCTGCTGTGGTATCGCTGGCTGGTGTTGGCTGTGAAAAGCAGCTGATCCTGCGAGCACGAACACAGCGCGCGTAGCACTGGAACACGGACGTCAGCCTGTCGCTCTTGTCCAACTTCCTACTCCCGATGTACATGTATATGTTGTCACTTGCCTGAGTCAGCCTGGCAAAGCTGAGCGGGTTCGCGGAGAAGTCGCTTTTTCATCGTATACTGCTCGTCTCCTTCGGAGGGAGAAAGGCGCCCCAAAGACCGAGTTCTATGTGACCCTCTTGGCTCACGGGCCCAAAGGAGAAGGATGTAGGGAGACCAAAATAGAGGGGACCACAATAAAAGAATACCTCCTCTTCACAAACTAGTGAAACTACTCCGAAAAGGAAAGAGCTTTACAGAGAAAGCATTACCGCCAGTAAACTTCTCAAAAGGCAGAATCGAATGAGTTGGATGTTAAGAGTCTTCAGAATGTCAATATCATGGTTTGTTGTCCCGATCTCTTCCTTATTATGCAAATCTCGTCGTCCCTAATCGCTTAAGCTGAGGCAGAGAGAAATAAACATATTGGCTCAGGCTGAGGAGAAATCAGAGACTGAAGACACCACCAAGTGGGTCGATCGTCCCCCTTGTCAGGCCTTGTGTCCCCGTTCCCGGCCTTCTCGTCCCTCTCCCCCGGCGTCCCTGTCCACAGTGTCTCCATTAGGGAAGTGGTTCCCGTTTCCGTGTCCATCGTGCTTCTTACCTGTGTCAGTTGTCTTTGCAGGTGGAAGAAGTCTTCGAGTTCGGGAGAGGAAAAACAGACATCGATACAAATAAGGACAGTTTTTACAACAGTGTGACCGTATTGTAAAGACATTCCCAGTGCTGTAGAAAAGCTCCCAACCACAAATGGCATCAAGAGAAAGCAGTGAAACGAGTGCTAGTTTGGTAGCTACGTAGGCACGGCCATCGTTATGGTCGTGAAAAGAGGGCCAGCGCACCATTGATTAGAGTACCTCTGGCCATGTCGCCCTCCCCACGCCCCACGGGGACCAATGACCCTGCTGGCACTGAGCCTGGAGCAGCTGCATCGGGTGCTAGCGGCGGTGGCTCCGGTTGCGCCCTCAGCTTCCACCCCGTGTGCGGCCAGCTGGTGTCGCTGTCCCCGGACGGGCGCAGTGCGCAGAGAACGGCCGCCACGCAGGAGTTCAACCATGGGGTCGTCCTCTCCAGAAGGCCGCTCAGGGATGATCACATGTTCGAGGTATGTGTGTCAACGTCTCAAATGTTAGGATGATGATCCCTAATCATGACGTCATTTTCAGGTTCGAATCGACCGCAAGATCCATTCTTGGTCCGGCTCTATCGAAATGGGCGTGACCACATGCGATCCATCCGGGCTTGGCACACCCTTCCCATCCTCGGCCACGGAGCTCCGTCAGGGGTCCTGGATCATGAGCGGAAACTCGATATTGAGAGACGGTCGCTCAGTCAATGAGAACTACGGCACCGACCTGGACAAGCTACAAGAAGGAGATCGGGTCGGAGTGGTGAGGACTGCCGCGGGAGACCTCATATTCTATGTAAACGGGGTGAGCCAGTCTGTGGCCGCCTCCGACCTGCCAGCAAAGGTCTACGCAGTCGTGGATCTCTATGGAAAGTGCTCACACGTCACGCTAATGGATAACTCAGGCCAAGAGGCCAGAATCGCCTCCAACGCGCTCAGCAATGAAGCCACGGCTGCGGCGGCGGCCTCATGTCACAACGGCATTAACCTGTTGGGCAGCAACTCCGCTGCTAATAACATGACCAACAGCAACATTGCCGCCATGAGCCGGAGCACCGGATCCGCATCTTCAGCATCAGGCACAGCTGGGGCAGCTGCAACCTCAGCCTCATCCACGGGCCCTTCCCCATCAACGTCATCTTCATGCAACAACTTCAATAGCGCAAAGATTCGCTTCCATGAGAAGCGCGGACAGCTCATCAAGTTATCCAACAACAACCGGACAGCAGAGCGGCGTCGGCCGTACGATGAGTTCAACAACGGGGTTGTCATGACGCATCGGCCGCTGAGGGACAACGAGCTGTTCGAGCTGCGCATTGACCGGCTGGTGGACAAGTGGTCCGGCAGCATTGAGGTGGGCATCACGACGCACAACCCGTCCACGTTGGACTTCCCCGCGACCATGACCAATCAGAGGTCGGGCACGATGATGATGTCTGGGTGTGGGATTCTGACCAATGGGAGAGGCACTCGACGGTAAGCGTGTCTTATCGTCATGTACTTAAAAACGTTATTTATTTTGTCCTTTTGTCTCTCCAGAGAATATGGGCAGTTCAATCTGGACGAGCTGTGTGAGAAAGATCGCATCGGGATGATGCGAAAGAGCAACGGGAACCTTCACTTCTACATCAACGGTCTGGACCAAGGAGTGGCAGCCACTAAGGTGCCACAGCAAATGTGGGGGGTTGTCGACCTCTACGGAATGACTGTCAAAGTATGAACATAAGTCCTTATTTAACGTTTTATAGCATATTACATTATCCACATTTTAGGTGACAATTGTCGACAGGGATGAACGCGATGAGCAGAATCTCATCACTCGGAGGAATGTCAGCCAGCTGATGCAAGGAGTCGCCGCCTCCTGCTCCAGCCAGGGCCGTTGTCCGTCCTCCTCCGAAGGTGTCTCCAACTACATGCACCTCTCCGGACTGCCACCGGAGAACAACCGCCTGCTATTCCACCCAAACTGCGGCTCCCACGCTGCCGTGATCAACAGCGGGCTGTCCGCGCACCGGCCCAACGCCAGTGATGACTTCAATTTCGGCGTTGTGTTGACTCAGCGGCCGCTCAAGACGAACGAGGTGTTTGAGGTCCGATTGGATCGGATGGTGCAGAAGTGGGCGGGGTCGGTGGAGATTGGCGTGACGACGCACCCGCCTGGGGAGCTGGAATTCCCTTCGACTATGACCAACATCAGAAGTGGAACGTGGATGATGACGGGTAAGAAAATGAGGTTTAAACGTTATGACGTATAACAGTGGTTTCGTTTCAGGTAATGGAGTGATGCATAACGGAACGACAGTTATCGATGACTATGGTGTTAATCTGGATAAGCTTAAGGTCGGAGATCGTGTTGCAGTTGTACGCAAAGAGAATGGGACGATTCATTTCTTTGTCAACAGTGAAGACCAGGTAAAGATATTAAAAGATGTGTAGAAGTGATGTGTTCTAATGTGTACTCTTTCTCTTGCAGGGTCCGGCCGCACACAATGTGCCAGAGTGCGTCTACGGTGTCATCGATCTGTACGGACAAGCCGCTCAGGCCACCATCATGGACCTGTCTGACTACCGCTCGCCGGACGGCAGCGAGGCTACCAGCAACACCCTCTACAGCCAGATTGACCAATCAGGAGCCCCAATTCCAATCCTACCGGGCAACTTGCCCCTGCAAGCGCCGTCCGACCTGCTCCGGTTCCACCACCTGCACGGCCGCAACGCTCGTATTGCCAACCATGGGGTGACCGCCGCCAGACCCAACGCCCTGGGCGAGTTCAACGACGCCATCGTCATCTCCAACCGGCCTCTGCGCGACGGCGAGCTGTTTGAAATCGTCATTGAACGGATGGTGGAGCGCTGGTCGGGATCCATTGAAGCAGGCGTCACGTTGATACGAGCTGAAGATCTAGAGTTCCCTAACACCATGACCGACCTGGACTACGACACATGGATCCTATCCGGGTCGGCAGTCATGCAAGATGGTCAAACGGTGCGCAACGGGTATTCGTGTGATCTGGACACGCTGGCCGTGGGATCTCGTCTGGGAATGTACCGAGCTCCCGACAGCACTCTGCACTACACCATCAACGGAGAGGACATGGGCGTGGCCTGCGACAACGTGCCCTCCGGAGTGTTTGCCGTCATCGATCTCTATGGACAGTGCGCACAGGTGTCCATTGTGAACGGTGCCCTGCCGCCGCATAACCAGGCTGAGAACTCGTTGGCAAGCTCTCAAATGATGGACACTTCTCATTTGAGCCTGGGTATGCCTGGAAGTGAAGTGACGCACAGATTCAACCCAGGACTGTGCAGCAAGGGTATCGACCTTCGGAATGAGCGACAGACAGCAGTCCGGTCTCAGGGAACGCTCTCAGGCCTCGTCTTCGGTAGCCATGCTTTGGAAGCCGAAGATTCGTTTGAGGTCCGCATCGACGAGGTGGATTCCCGTTTTGCTGGTTCTCTGCGAATCGGCGTCACTTCCTTGCACATCTCCGAAACCACTGCCAGCTGTCACAACAGCTTCAGCTCCCTCGCCGGCCACCAGTCCTCGGATAACTTCAAGACCTTCTGGCTGGAGGATTCTGACGTGCTGATCAACGGCCGTACATTGCGCACCAACTACGCCTTCTCACTGGATCGGCTGACCAATGGAGACAGAGTCGGAGTTCGGAGGACCTCGGACGGTTGCCTTCGGTTCTTCGTGAATGGAGAGGACTTTGGAATCGCAGCCAGCGCTTCCGAGGCGCCCAAGAGACTCCTTCCAGCGATGGAGTTATTCGGCTCAACCGTTTCAGTGACGGTGATCAGCACCTCTCACCAAGTGATCAGTCCCAGTGCAGAGTCCCACTCGCATGTACGAGTCCAGCTCCAGGACTCGCTCGAGGCGGTGCCTGAGAAGGAAGAGCAGAGTGTGCTTGAGAGTGAGACGACAGCTCCGGCCATAGCAGCAGCCGCATCTCAGCAACAGCAACAACAGGAGGTCAAGCCTCCCCTTCAATTCCACGAGAACCACGGTCGGAATGTGCAGCTGAAAAATGGGAGTCGGACGGCAGTGCGTACGGACAGCTACAACCAGGGCGTCGTACTGACGCAACGACCGCTCTGTCGGGAGGAGGTGTTCACGGTGCGCGTCGACTCCTTGAGCCCCAAGTGGACGTCCTCGCTCATGATCGGGCTGTTGACCGTTTCCCCGGACAAGCTGCATCTGCCGGTCACTGCGCTCGGCCTGAAGAAGCGCGCTGTTGTCATATGCGGCGATGTCGTCTTCCACAACGGGTCCAAGGTCAACGGCCCCTATGGCCCTGGGCTCGATGTGTTACGATCGGGGACCACTGTTGGCGTTGCCGTGGACGCGCGCGCTCAGCTGCACCTCTACATAAACGGCATTGACCAGGGAATCGCCGCCAAGAACATCACTGGGACAGTCTACGGACTTCTCGACTTGTACGGGCAGTGCGATGAGGTCAGTGTCGTGGACGACCCAGCATCGGTTGCTGTGGATGAGGTCGCGCAAGAGATTGCGATCGCCAGCGCTGGGGAGGATGAGAAGGCGCGCAAGCGGGAGGCGAACATGGCTCAGGCGGTGGCCGTGGTGGCAGCGTCTCCTACGGCGGTGGAGAAGGATCTCCTGCTTCAGCAGCCGTCGTCCGCTGCGGCGATGCCATTGATGGGTCCGCTGTCGGAGAGCGTGAGCGTGGTACGGAACTGTGACTACATGAACCTGTGCGTCCGGTTCAGACAGAGTCTCGGTGTTCCAGCATCTTATTTTGCCATCGATTCCCTTCCAATCTGCTACTGCCTAAGTTGTTCCAAGGTATGCTATTTAACTCATTTTATGGTTACAGATTGCCATAACATGTATTTTGTAAACTTTCAGGTCCGTGGGGATTCTGCCTATGTCAAGAAAGGCGATCCCGTTCGGGACTTTGCCACACCCATTGGTTGGTGTCGTTTCCAGCTGAGGGTGCGGCCGGAGACCGCGGTCTCTTCCGAGTCTTGGCACTCGGCATTCCATGGAACAAAGCCAGCAATATTGAGACGCATTTTAGACCAAGGAGAACTTTTATCTTTTGGTAACTATCTACACATCAAGAGAAGACATTTTCTGGAACATAACATCTAATTTCAGGTGACCTTGGTCTTGCTCAAAAAGCTTCCTCGTCCAAGTCCAAGCTCAAAGAGGACGACAGCAGCTCGGAGACGCCCCAACTCCTCTTCTCCCCGACCATCCGCTACATCAGCTCCCAAGAGAGCCTCTGCCCCACGCTCACCTTCTCCGACCGCGCGAGCCGCAAGCGCTACACTGCCAAGGCCGCCCTCCAGCTCGAAGTCCATCCGGGCTCGTACAAGATCGGCGGGCCCAGCGTGGCTGGGGTGAGCACGCCGCCAGACCCGCACTTCAAGCTGGATGAGACTGAGTGGCTGACGAAGGAGAGGGGCAACACGGCTGTGACGGCGTTGATGGTGTGGGTGGGTGCGAGTGGGCCGGTGGCAGGGCCGTCCCTGGGGGCTGCTGCGGCTGCTCAGTCTACGTGATTCGGTGCTACATAATAATACTGCCTTGCTATAATGTCAATCAGTCAGAATGTGAAGAAGATAACTAGAGTCTCGCAAATAAGAAGTCATAATTGTTGGAATGTAACTATTGTTATATGATTTTTGAAAGTTTCTTTTTTGTTACATTATGTTGAAATATATAAGAGAATTATTCTCAATGACTTAATCCATACTCTCGACTATTCAGGCCAGCCTTCTCTAAAATTTAGGCAGCTTCGGCATATGCGCATGTTTTATAGTTCTTTAATACGAGTCTGCTGTTTAAATATAATGCACATAGCGGTTGCTACGATAACGCAGTTATTAGAAGAGAATGACCGTTTACAACTTTCTTGGATTACCTACACGACGACGAAATTTAAAAACGTTTAAAACGTTTCTTTAATCATATAATGAATAAATTAGTATTTTTAATTTTATAATTGTGTATTCAATATGCAAGTAGTCAACCAGTACATTCAAAATATTCCGTTTGCTAACTAATATTTCAAGAGCGCTCGCTAAAATGCCCGTGTGATACAAAAAGGGAGGAACGATTTTTCTTTCGACTTTCTCATTTCAGTCTATTATTTGAGCCCCTCTATTATCGGCACTAGCGCAATAAAAGAGTGATCATGGCGCTCCGTATGGGCAGCTCCATGGCCATGGGCAGCCTGTTCAAGCTGTCCGAGGCGGAGGCTCTCTTCCACCCATGGTGGGCCACCCTCGAAGACTACTCTCAGTTCACCATCATCCTCATCGGCCTCTTTGCAGTTCCTGCTGCCAACAACAACCTTGAGTGCGCATTAGCAGAAGATGAGACTGAAGAATCTCCTGCTCATAAAGCGTTTGTAAATGGTGTGTGCACAAGAGAGAATCTTCCACTCTTTATGAGCTACTTTCCTTACATTGTTGTGCTGGCCCCGACTATGCTGATCATGATTGGAAAGTTCTTTTCAAAGGCATCATATGGTGGTGAGAAGATTGCAAAGTTCTACGGGCTGCTCATTGAGGATTCCTTGAATCAGGATGATTTGAAGAAGATGCATTTGGAAAGCCGTCGTGATATCAAGGAGATGAGGAATGAGTTCAGAAACTCAAAGTCATTTGTCATCAGTTATACAAGCAAGACCATCATTGAGTTTGTCATTTCAGCTGGTGCTGAATTTTGGATTATCTACAAAGGCAAGGGGAATATCTATGATTGCCAAGATGGGGATTGTTTCTACATGAACTACACTCCTTGCACAATGAGGAATGTCAGGCATAAGTGCATCATTCCACACACTCACTACTTCATGTATATTCTATTGTTGACCTCTTCACTTAATATGATGTATGTCATATCAAAGTTTTGGACAATCCTCTGGTTGATATTCAAACGGTTCAGGACTCTTGGAAGCCAACTCATTGAGTATAGGAGCTCTATCTTGGAATATTCAAAAGTAAATGATTTTCATATGTTTACTCAAAAACTATTAACGACCTAATACATTGCAGGCTCACAAATGGAATGACCTTAAAATTGAGAAAACTTTGGATGTCTATGGCGGACTCAAATCTCCAGATGTGGAGTTGATGCTTGATCTACTAGCCGAGACAAAAGGATCTGCTCCGGCAATGAGAATTCTGACACTGCTTGACTTGGAATTCCTGTATGCGTGGAAAGCGCAACACATGCCATCAGTATTAATAATTAACCCGTCTTAATAGTTGAAAATATCATTTAATCTCATTCCAGAGTGATAACATTCAATCCTCCACTGCAACAGTGACGTTTGCCGGCGCTAGCATGGGTCGTTACCTGGGAGACAAAGCTGAAGGAAAGCTCTTCTACATAGCAACCATAAGTCCAAACGATCAGGATGACACCTCAGTCCAGACGTTTCTGCACCAACCTGATCCTGAGGATGATTGGGACATCATATCAAAGAAGGATGTTAAGCTGACCAAGGAGGACAAAGCTGCTCAGAAGAAGAAGCTGGAGGAACTATCAAAGTCTAATGTCTACACACTCAGTTATAAGAATCTCACACCAAGCACTGAGTACAAGATTACCATATCCACCATGTACAATGGCAAAGAGGTGGCTGAACAGTACCTCAACTTTATGGCCAGACCAGTACCACCAACCGGCCTTCAGACCAAATGGGATTTTGACGTAAACGAAAGCACTGTATTCTACAAGGCAGCCCTCAGCTGGGTCCCCATTGCCCACAAGGCTGCCTACTACCTCGAGATCTCTGAGGGCAACATGACCATGACCAATGAGGTTAATGAGCCATCATTTGAGCACTTCACAGAGGGGACTCAGGAGGTGCACGTCAAGGTGTGGAGTGTCATCAATGGCAAGGTGAAGAGCAGTGAATTCCTGGAGGAGACACTGCAGCCGGTGCCGCAGACGATGAGGGACTACGTGGCGAAGCTGACGGCCACCATGCCGGAGGAAGTGATTGGGTCGAAATTTATGCTACAGGTACATTTTAGATATCATCCCTTAATATAGTACTCCAATTTTTCATATTTGTGTTCAGGTCGGTCTGCTGAAGAAAATGTCCAAGGACCTCCGTGACATGTACACCGATCTCCAAGCGGCCACAACAGTGAAGAACAAGACCACTGAAGAGCTTGACGAGGAAGGCAACCCGAAGCCAACCAGGGGTGGCGATGGGGATGACATCAGTGTCACTGATGTGTTCATGGGCAAGGGGAAGTTTGCAGGAACGAATAATATGTGTTTGACGGTTAATAACCAGTTGGGGCAGTCATTTGGGCTGCCTAGTATTTAAAAACGATATATTGTATGTACAGTAGATTGTTATCACAAAATATATTAGATACAGTATCATAATTTTAATTCCAGTAGAGATAGAGAGAAATATATAAAGAGAAAATCAATAAATCTCCTGGTGGTTTTAACTTTATTTTAAGTTACCAAAGACCCAAGTCATAAGTTTATAGTTGTTTTATTCAATAAAAGATATTTTAAGCGCACCATTATAAAGCCAATAAATATTATTGACACTCTTGATAGATCGACAGTGCGTGACGGCCTTTTCGCACACTGAAGGCGTCGGGAATGAAATATGGTAGACACAAGCGTCCTTATTTATAGGACGTTGGACGTAACTCTCTGTATATAGAGCAAGTTAGTTGGACGCTTGGGTAGACAGTCAAGCGCATTGGAACACATTTTACTTCTTTTGTAACTTTTGTATTTGTCTGTCGCAACAAAGTCTACAGACAGCAATTATGGCTCGTTATTGACCAATAAATTACAGGCATGCTTCTCAAGCTTAATGTGATTGTGTATTCGGCTTCTGACAGATACATTTAATACAGCGAGCGGCAGGTCCAAAGAAAGCCCAAACGGCTGAGAACTCGGAAGCGTAGACATGACGACCTTGTGAAAACACATTCACTG
>LR137907.1:25710-36017 GCA_900659605.1 Tisbe holothuriae | reverse complement strand
CGCGGCAGGTCCAAAGAAAGCCCAAACGGCTGAGAACTCGGAAGCGTAGACATGACGACCTTGTGAAAACACATTCACAGGCAAAAGCCGCTCTCTGCATTTCAACGGGGCCTTTATTTCAACCGTGAAAAATCGAAGAGAAGGCTGAGTCTGACGAATCAAACGCCCCCGGCTGGAGAGCTTGTAGCGTTTCCTTAAATGACGGTTCCGCCAAAATTCCCTGAAGGTTGAGGTTCCTTTCGTGTTTAAATTGACCAAATAGTTTGTGTTTGGGCCATTAATACGATCAGAAAGTCGGAAAATATTGTTGACAATGCCAGCTTCTACAGAAGTAGCATACACAATTGAACCATAAGAGTTGTATACTTGTGCTCAGTAACAGTTACTAGTGATTAGTGCTTCCAAACCAAAGATATCACCATGGCGTTGTGGGTTGGCAGTTCCATGGCCAAAGGTGGCATCTTTGAGCTGTCTGAAGCAGAGTCAGCCTTTCACCCTTGGTGGGACACTCTAGAAGACTATTCGCAGTTCTCAATCATCCTAGTGGGGCTGTTTGCCATTCCTACAGCAAATAATCAGCTTGAATGTGCCGTGTCAGAAGACGAAGATGATGCTTCTCCAGCTCATGGGGCATTTGTAAATGGTATCTGCACCAGAGAACACCTTCCACTCTTCATGTCCTACTTCCCATATATTATTGTTCTGGGACCGGCAACACTTGTCATCATTGGGAAGTTCTTCTCAAAGGCATCCTATGGCGGGGAAAAGATCAGGAAATTCTACAGTCTTCTCATTGAAGATAACATCAGTGAAGAGAATCTGCAGCAAATGCATTTAGAAAACAGAAGAGACATTAAAGAAATGCGCAATGAGTTTAGGAACTCAAAATCATTTGTGATTGGATACTCTATAAAGTCAGTGCTGGAGCTTGTCATATCTTGCGCATTTGAGTTTTGGATCATTTACAAAGGCTATGGCAACATTTATGAGTGTGAAAATGGAAGCTGCAGTTATGTGAATTACAAACCGTGCACCATGAGAAATGTGGTACATGAGTGTATCATACCACATACTCACTATTACCTCTACATCCTCATATTCTCCGCATCCTTGAACCTGGTCTACATTGCTGCTACATTCTGGACCCTCATTTGGCTCATGTTTAGAAGAGTCCGAAAGCTGGGAAGTCACCTGATTGAATATCGCGAGTCTGTCGTAGCTTATTCAAAGGTAAATAAAACGTTTTTGTTACCACTGTCAGTATTAATGCTTAATTTAGGTTCATGAATGGGATGAGGATAAAACGAAAGCCATTCTCGATGTATATGGAGGTCTGAAATCTCCCGATGTTGAGCTTCTGTTGGACCTTCTTGCGGAAACTAAAGGACCGTCATCAGCAATGCGAATCCTAACATTGTTAGACCCAGAATTTCTCCACGCTTGGAAGGCTCAGCATGTTTTACAGGTTTGGTTATAAACGAATATACCAAGGAGCTCATCTAATAGATAGTTTTAGAGCGATGCCATTGAAGCAACCACCGCAATATTAACCTTTGAAGGAGCCAACATGGGACGCTATCTTGACGACAAGGCTGAGGGCAAGCTGTTCTACCTGGCAACCATCCACCCCCAACCAGACGATCTGGATGACTCTTCAGTGCAGACATTCCTCCACCAAAGAGAAGCGAACCCCGGAGACGATGAATGGGCTGGAATCTGGGATTCAACCTCAAAATCCAAGAAAACTGACGAGGAGAAGAAAAAGGCGCTCAAGGAGAGTTTAAGGAGTAAGAATGTCTACACGTTGAGATACAAGAGCCTCCAACCTGGAACTGATTACAAGATCACCATTGCAACATCCTACAATGGCAAAGAAGTTGCTGAGCAGTATATGACCTTCACAACAAGGCCGGTGCCGCCAACTGGGTTGAGCACAAAGTGGGGATTTGATGTCAATGAGAGCACCGTGTTTTACAAGGCTGAGTTGAAATGGGTTCCTATTAACAAAGAGGCAACTTATTTTGTGGAGGTTTCTGAGGGTAGCATGAGCATGAGTAATGAGGTGTCTCAGGCCAGTTTTGAGCATTTTACGGAGGGAACTCAGGAGGTGAATGTGAAAGTTTGGAGTGTTCTCAATGGGAAATGGAGGAGTGAGGAATTTTTGGAAGAGACCCTTCAGGTAGAGCAAGGAAAGGTATATGATTTTATAACGAGATTTATATTTATCCTCTATCAGCCTGTGCCTCAACTTATGCGGGATTATGTATCCAAACTAACTGCTACCATGCCCGAGGATGTGGTTGGATCCAAGTACCTGTTTCAAGTATGTTAACCATTCAATAGAGTAAAAATCATGTATATATTCTGTAATTTTCCATTAGGTCGGCCTCCTAAAGAAGGTTTCCAAAGACCTCCGCGACCTGTACATGCAGGTTCAAGGCTCGACAGCCGTGAAACACGGTGGCGCAGAGGGCGCAGGTGGGCGGCAAAGGCGTCGGGGGCGATTCGGCGAGACGGATGAGGGTGATGACATCAGCGTGACGGACGTGTTCCTGGGTGGGCGGGGCAGTTTCGGAGGGAGGGACAACCTGGGCAACTCTTTTGGGTTGCCGAGTATTGAATAATTGAAGATTGAAAACAGTACAACTATGAAACGAAATACAGACATTATACGTGCGTATCACTAGATAGAGTGTTGTAATATGGGTCCAAGTATGATCAACATGATTATATGCGCGACACATTAGTGACATTACCTTTTTTAAGGAAAAATCCCAAAGCTGCAATCAAGAGTACATAGCCGGATCGGCAAACAAAAACTTTATATAAGAGGTTGCGTGATCAAATTCCTGCAAAAAGCGCGCAACGATGGAATAGCTGAGTTTGCTGAGAGCATTACTTTTCCTGCAGTCAGTAACGGCTCAGCTTGAACAGCAACTCAGCGCGTAAATCTACATAAATAAAATGACTTTTCTGAAATGATGCAAATGAAACCTATGAATCCATTTCAAAGTGGTCCTTAAAGTGGCCTTCAAAGGCAATTAGTGTTCAAAGCCCGTCCAATCTCTTCCTCTATCATGGAGATCGTGGACACCCTCGAGATCGACCCCGCCTCCAACACATTCGTGCTCACGCCCATGAGGACGCTGCACTTCACCAGGGCGCCGTCACTCCCCTACACAGAACATGACGCCGGCCACGCCCACAGGGACGTTCACCTGTTGCCAATGGACCCTTCCAGCCCCGCCCTATCAGTGAACGCCACCGTGCTGGCCTCCGCTTTACACTGCCCCGCCCTCAAGGAGTCGCTACGAGCTGCCTGGGACCGGGATGAGCGCGGGGGCGTGGTCATCTCCACGGAGCTGAGTGCGGATCACTTGAGGCTGGTGGTGGACTTTGTGCGGACGGGAGTCATAGGCATGGAGACGGTCGATCAGGATCTGCTAAATGCCTTTCAGGCACTTGGAATTGACATTACAAAATACGTTTTTGAAAAGTAAGTAAAGCACTTTAACGGTTCTATTCTTGCTTAGATAACAAAATTTCTTTATTTCAGATTACCTGCAACCATACTACCAGGTGTCCTTACAGCTATGGGGCCCAAGGACAAGGGCAGCAAGCGCAAACCGCTCTGGAGCGACGATGACTCCGACCACGATGGCTACTTCAAAAAGCGCAGAATTGTCACTGGCGACAACGAGCCAAAGAACGAGACCAATCAGAAAGAAGTCGCCAAGTCAGAATCAGATTTCAGCGACTGGGCTGATGAGGAGAACGTCAAACCTGAGGACGCTGAGGTCAAGACTGAGCGTGGGTCGAGGTCGTCCAGACGGCGGGTGCAGACCAAGAGCGGCAGGATGACCTCAGCTGTGTCGTACAAGCTACTCGCCGGCGCCGGTCATGTTAGTGACGTCGATGATGCCGACTATGTGAGCCAAAGAAGTGCCCAGCATACAAAGTACTGGCAAGATGTGAAGAACAAGCCATTTCTGGAGAGGCTGTTTCCGCAGACGCCGTCCAATAGCGGAGCAGAGGGCCGGTTTCAGTGCGAAAAGTGCTGCTTCAAAGCGGATCGGGTGGAGCAATGGACTCAGCACAAACTACAGCATGAACTGTCGACCGAGGAGAACGGTTACGTGCATTTCTGCGTCGACTGCAAGGCTGGGTTCAGAGGCCGCAAGGCCTTGCGGCTACATCGAGATGAAAAGCACCCGACCGGCGGGATTAAGTGCCGCATTTGTGATACTCTGTTTGCAAAGAAGAATCAAGAGTTTACCGATCATATGAAAGTCCACGGCGTGCAATTAAAGAAGCCGTGTGTCCACTGCGGGAAGAAGGTCCAGGGCGGCGTCGCGCATATGGTCAACCATATTGTAGCTGCAGGGCCCCATCACCGGAACAGCTGCATCCAGTGCGACAGAACAGGTTTAAAGTCATGGGCTGAGCATCAGCGTCACGTGAAAGAAGCTCATGAGGGTGTTCGGAAGTACATGTGTGGGGCCTGCGGGGACGTCTTTGACCAAGAGAGTGATATGCGGACACATCGTATGAACGACCACATGAAGACTGGGCCGCTCACAAAGTGTAAAACGTGTCATAAGACTGTGACTAATATGGACAAGCATATGGAAATGTATCATTCTGAGAACGCCATGGAGCATTGGCTCAAGT
The DNA here is from genome assembly GCA_900659605.1 of Tisbe holothuriae. NCBI lineage: Eukaryota > Metazoa > Arthropoda > Copepoda > Harpacticoida > Tisbidae > Tisbe > Tisbe holothuriae. Next base: position 31,346 of record LR137907.1, on the reverse strand, counting down.
GTCCCACGTGTAACAAATCATTTCCAGGCAAGCGGAATCTTGACAACCACATCAAGTGCATGCATGATAAAAAGTTTGTGTGCGACGCGTGTGGCAAAGCATTCGGAAAGGAGTTTCTTCTGGAAAACCACCGGGTCAACTTCCACATGTCAGACGAGGAAAAGCCTTTCAAGTGCCGGTTCTGCCCTCGAGGCTTTGCCAGGAAGATTGCCATGGAGGAGCACGAAAACACGCACACCAATGAAAAGGTCTACAGCTGCAGATTCTGCCCAAAGCAGTTCAACCAGCAGACGACCTGGCGCGGTCATGAGGTGACCGTGCATCCAAAGGAGAGCGCTAACCGCATGCCGGGAGACAGGCTCACGTCGTACAAGCAGAAGTACACGTACACCAGGCAGAAGCCTGAAACGAGTAACTCCGGAAGGATAAACACCATCTGCGAAGCCTGCGGTAAAAAGTACCGGTCCAGTGTCCATTTACAGCGCCATCTGATCAACGTGCACACCGACGAGGATAAGCGGCCCAACAAGTGTCCGCAGTGTCCGCTCGGGTTCATCACAGCGAAGGAGCTCGCCGAGCACGGAAACACGCACAGTGGTCAGCAGCCGTATCAATGCACCCACTGTGACGAGCGCTTCAGCACGGTCAACCTGCGTAACTCTCACCAGCGGCAGATGCACAGTGATTTCAAGTGCGTCCACTGCACGCGGATGTTCTCGTCCCGGAGGCAGCAGGAGGAGCATCAAAAGTGTCATGACAAGGAGGTGTTTGTGTGCACGGTGTGCGGTGGGGCGTACGAGTCCAAGGGAGGATGGAAAGTGCATATGAAAACGAAACACGGCGTTGAGAACACGGCCAAATTATAGCTTTTATATGAAATATAATTGGTTATTTTGTTTTATGTAAAAACTTTTATATGTTGTTAGACATTTATATATTTTTTTTCTAGATGGCAGACCTCAACCTCAAAACCAGTGAACTGCCCTACACCTCCAAGGATGCCATTGACGCATTCACCGACCTCTGCCTCAAGTCCAGCTCCGGCAACTCCTTCTTCGTCAACCGGCTGGCGTTCCTGGCCGTGACGAGCCCCTGGAACGCAGAGTGCCTCCGGATCGCCATCGAGAACAACGATGAGGAGCCCATGATGATCACGGAGCTGACGGACGGGGAGTTGGCTCTGGCCGCGGACTTCATCTCCAGCGGGATCCTTGCCGAGGCGGAGATGACGTCAGAGCTGCTCGGGGCGCTGCACTCACTCGGAATGAGCGTCACAAATATGGAGTTTCAAAAGTAAGGCATTGTCTCTAAATGGCCTCGGCAAACAGTTATTGATTTCAAATATTTCAGAATTCAGATCCAGAGTGGACTCGTTGAAACTGAAGAAGAAGAGGAGCCGGCTCCTGTGCGTGCTCCAAGAGGCAAGAGACTGGCGCGGACTCGTGTCCACTATTCGCTCCCCAGGCCTACCAAGGAAAAGAAGCTCCTCGACAAAGTGAAGGAAGAACATCAGGAAGATGAGGAGTGGAAGGAGGAGGCCGTGGAAGAGGAGGAAGAGGAAGAAGAAGACCACAACGGCGCAAGGCGTTCGGGAAGAAAGCGCAAAGCCACCCGCAAGTTCCAAGAGTCCATGCAGCCGGACGTCAAGCGGCAGCTGATGCGCCGATACGATTCCGAAGAAGACATTGAAGGCGACGACGACTCTGACGAAGATTTCCCTGACCTGCACAACAAAGACGTCTGGTTCCCAACTAAAGGCGACAGAAATGAAGGGCATTCGTATCACTGCGACGATTGCCTCTTCAGCACTAACCGATCCAACAACTTGGTGCAGCACCGTCTACGGCACGAGTTGTACGATCCGACCAAGGACCTCTTCTACTTCTGCTCCACGTGCAAGGAGGGATTCAGGTACTCGAGGGCGTTGCGGAAGCACCGGATGGAGAAACATCCCTGGGGCGGGTCTGAATGCCGTCTATGCGACGCAAAGTTCCCGAAGAAGAACCATGAAATCGGGATTCACTTCCAGGAGGTGCATAACATCTTCCCGAACAAGCCGTGCATCAAATGTGGTACAGTGACGTCGAGCGCATCGACCATGATCCAGCACATGGCCAGCAAGGGACCCTATCACAACAACGACTGCGGGCAGTGCGACGTCAAGGGGTTCAAATCTTGGGCACAACACAAGCAGCACGTCATGGAGAAGCATGGCGGCGATTTCAAGCACCACTGCGGCTTCTGTGGAAGCCTCTTTGACACGAAGACGGAATTGCTCAGTCATAGACTGCTGTTGCACTCCACCTTCCAGAGGAAAGATGAGTGCGACGTGTGCAAGAGAATGGTGTCCGACGTGGAAAAGCACAAGAAGATTTACCATTCCCAGGATGCCGAGGATGATGACATGTGGAAGCCGTGTCCAATCTGCGGAAAGAAGTTCCCTGGCGACCATAAGCTCACCAGGCACATCCAGTCCATGCACGAAAAGTCGTTTGCGTGCACCCAGTGCCCCATGAAGTTTGGCTCTGAGAAGGTGCTCAAAATGCATGTTGTCAACAAGCACGTTCCCATGTCGGAGAGGCCGTACCAGTGTCGGTTCTGCCCGAAGGGATACGGAAAGAAGCACTCGCTCATGGCTCACGAGAACACGCACACGAAGGAGAAGATATTCCAATGCGATTACTGCCCGAAGACGTTCCTCATGCTCACCAAGTGGCGCAGCCACGAGGCTCAAGTCCACGGGGTGAAAATGACGAAAAGGGAAGCTCCCAGTTATGTGAAGAGGGGCGGCCAAAAGCGGTGTGATATCATATGCGAGCACTGCTCCAAGAAGTACCGAAACCGCGCCTTCCTCGAGAAGCACATCATCATGGAGCACATGGAAGAGAAGGATCGGCCCAACAAGTGCCCCAGCTGCCCCATGGGATTCAAAACCGAGGCTCAGCTGAAGGAACATCACAACGTCCATACCGGAGCCACGCCATTCAAGTGCCACAAGTGCGAGGCTTGCTACACGACTTCCCAAAAGCTCAAGTTCCACCTGCGGAACGCGCACTTCGAAGGGCCGCAGGGTGGCCTCACGTGTGCACATTGTTCGAGAATCTTCTACGCGCCTCCGCAGAGGGAGGAGCACGAGCGGGTGATGCATGACCCGGATCATCCAGTGGAGTCGTTTGTTTGTGTGTGCGGCTGGGTGTATGATACGAAGTTGGGTCGGAATATCCATAAGAAAAAGTGTCACGAGCTGAAGGAGAATGTTCATATGAAGACCGAAAGGGTGGGATTTTAGGTCTTATTAATATATTGCATCGAATCCCTCATAATCAAATTTTCCATTTCGGATTCGGAAGTACAATGAATGTGTCTCATTGAGAGCAACTTTTCGTGTAAATAATATGATTTATTATATTTTCGTAATGATATACATGTAACATGTACATAAATAATGTAATTCGAGTTGCCACCATATTGTACAGTAAAATTGAAAATAAAGGGATAATTTAAAAGAACCTTTTTTAGATTATTATTAGTAAATAAATGTGTACATTTCTTTTGTAAAGTCAGTTTACTGTAGTCTGTATGTACTTTTGTTGCTAAAAATCAGTAAAAGCAACTACGAGCAGAGATTTTATATACTAAAATCTCTTAATGCGAGGATCATGCGAGCTCTAATTATTTTAAACAACTAGCGGTTGCGTAGAAGGAAGGCCCCTCGTATCAACTGTTTTTCTTTGACAGCGACATCTGACGGCCTTTTCATGAACCCGTCCAACGAAAAACGGCGACAAAGCGTGTTCGGCGCCGTCAGTTCCCCGTCAGTTGAGCTGGGCAGACTGCCTCAGCTCTTGATCTCTCACCTCGCTCAGTTTTTCCAGAAAAAAACTAGTTTTTTTTTTCTGATTATCTGACGGCACGCGAACAGTTTACCGGGCATGCCGGCGAACGGGCATGTAAAGCCATAGACTTAGTAATAACAACTAGACTAGCGTGACGACAGGTGACGTGAAGTTTCATGTAATCTGCTCCATTGGGGCAGTTAGAAGTGCGCATGCGCAAGTTAAACAATCACTCACTCACCTCTCGTCATAGCCTCAGGCAAGTTTTCTCATGCGATAGAGGAAAGTGTCCGGGCATACATGAGCATAGTAGGAACTGTAATAGCTTTTGGAATATGGCAACATCATAATCCTTTGTTCATGTATGCTGCAACTCAGGTTTTTGTCTCTCAGCAGTCAGCACAAAGGGGAGGGGAAACATCACAGTGGTCTCTTTATTATCCCCCATTAAAATATAATCAATAGCGAATACCTCTTGTATGTAATTAATATGATCATATCAACAAAAAAACGATTTATCTAACCGGTGACCACTGTGCACCGGCTCGATTTGCTTCCCGTTTGCTGCGGAGCTAACTGAGTACACTCGACATGCTCTCCCGCGCGCGCACACCCACACAGGCAGCCTGGGCGTGGGTGAGTGCAATCGCGAATATATAATTCGATTTTTGAAGCGAAACGGGTGATTCTCTCTAATATAATTTGACAATTACATTTGTAATTAAGTTATGCATATTTATTTTTAGCAAGATTTTACTCTAAATGATACCAAATGTCTATAATTGCATTAGGTATTGGAAGTAGAGAAGAAGCGCCAACTGGTGTCAGAAAATGTCCCAACTGACGGTAATGGCTTTTCAGGCGTCTGCCAATCTGCCCTAATCACGAGCAGCCTAGACCAAAAAGGGCTGCCATATGACAATACACAATTAGGTTGCAAAGAAGAGGAGCTTAGAAGAGAAGGATTATATCAAAAATATAACTATAGTATTTCTACAGAACAAAAATATGCTCTACTAACATATTATAACTATTCCTTTATGTTAGACCTCATTTTCGCACAAATTAATGTCAATGATATGAGAGAAATAAAATTAATTGACCCTACATTCTGATTAACCACTGCCCTGAGCTTCAGGCCGAGGATGCATGGTCTCTGCACTGAGTTTTCTTCCTTTTTTGCTTTTGGCAGACAAGCAAAACCTGAGCTTGGTTTCTGAGCCATTTTATTGATGAGGAATTATAAAATCATTTTTAAAAATTGACTTTTCCCTACATACAAAAACCAATCTCTGATTTTCCTCATGTAGGGAGGAATTCTCACTTGAGCAGTAGTGCAGAAGGGATACCAAATGCTTCAGCAAAAATAGCCAAACAATGGCAAGTTCCAAATGTTATTAATGCTTTAATAATAATAAAATAACCTCTGTAATGTAATTAATTTTGTTATTTTATTTACGGTATAACATCAAAAGGAAACATTTCATTTTGCCTCATTTTAAAAGCTACACATATGTAATAACACATATATTATCAACCCTGCTTTTGGCTGAATTCTCATCATAAAACTGGGTCGTTTTTTATTGTTACTATACTCATTAATTAGACATAATTACTACATTTGTCATTAAGAAAATCATTAGAACAGACCATTGTTGGTCCTACTATGGCACTTAATACACAGAAAGAGCTGTATTCACAACGAAAAAACTTCATTTTTCCTAGTACATAACAGTACATAAAACCAGCTGACATTACCGTCAGTTGGGACAAAAGAATCCACGAGGGAGCGCCAGGGGT
>LR137907.1:0-25610 GCA_900659605.1 Tisbe holothuriae | reverse complement strand
GTTGCCAGATGCTAGCCAAGGGATTCGGCCAGAAATATCTCAAAATTCGGTCCAAAATGAAAATTTTCGGCCAGAAACTAAAAAAAAACATAAAATACCTGTTTTAATCACAAAAAGCCTGTTGTATTTTACGGTTTTTTAACAGCAGCATGTAGCCCTCTATTTTTGATCCATTTTCACTAGCATATATCACATTTATTCATTTGTGCAGGCAATTAAAAAACTCAAAGGTGTTTTGCAGCACTAAGGTCATTTTTGCTTAAATAGGGAATCATTAATCAACCTGGCTCATCACTTTTTTCTTTTATGTTTTGTCAATTTAAGAAATAGACGAGTTAAAAAAAAACGGAATATACAAAGCTTTCAAATACCGCTAGAAAAATGGCCAATAGAGGGCAGTACAAAACGCTGTTCATATAATAGATAAGTACCTTTGAGTATTTTAGAGTTTAGTATAGAGCTAATACAGAGCCAGATAAAACTCAAAGTGGTTTCATTTTGCTAAAACTTTGGTTCACGAGTTAAAGAAAAATTACTCAATTAGTGTACATTTAAGGCCTTAATTAGTATTAACACAATCAGTACCAATATATAGATTAATATAAATATTTATAGTTTCCTTTTCACGATTGTTAGGTAATGTGTAACTCATTTTAAAGAAAAGCAGGATTATTTCCTTTATTATATACTCCTTACTGCAAAATGTGCATTTCTATTGTAGATTATAACTGCACTATGATCATGATCTATAAGGCATCTTACATACGTATAAAGTGAAGCCAGAAAAATGTGGATAAAGAGATTGTCGGCAAATGGGCCGGAGGCCCAAAATATTTTTTTTACCGTTTCTTAGAAAAGTGGCTTATTAAGTAAAAATAACACTAAATGAGGGCATTCCCCAATTCGGCCTGATTTTCGGCCCAAACAGGATTTTCGGCCAGATGAAATTTTGGGCAGAATTGGCTTTGTCCATTCGGCCTGACCTAAGCATTTTGGGCCGAGAAATAGGCCATCTGGCAACCCTGAGCTGAAGCAGCTCGTGTTAGCTGAGCTGAGTCTTTTCTCACCTCTCTTTTATGCTCTGGATTTGCTACGAAGAAGGATAAAGTGGCCCAAGTGGGAGAGGCAGAGTTACAGAAGGACCCGCCACGGGAGGGGAAGGATAATTTTACCGAAGGAAACATAATAAGGGAACACCAAGGAGAGCATTTGAGAAAGATATATACTTCCATATATATTTTTGAAATTACCAATTCCCTTTTTTTGACTGGTCATATAAGTTACAAAAGAAATGAATATATGTTTAGAGTGTTGAAAGTAGAACAAGGAGTTAAAAGTAATCTAGATTTCCCCTGGTTGTCTACATTTGTACAAAATTATTTTGCAGCGCAGCAAAAGTACTTTTTGGTAGCAAAAAAAGTGGAATTTACACATACTATGATTTGAGGCAACATCTGTATTCCATAATAGAGTAACAACTGTCGACTATCCTCTTTCGACCAGATTACTCCTTCCCCCTTTCTGTCAACAGCAACACAGCTCGTCTTGTTCTGAGCACTGAGTACTTTTATTTCTTTGCAAACACGCCCCAGTGCAATTTGATCTCCACGGGGCAAAAAACTCAAAAAATAGAAGAAGGAGATAAGGATCCAAGAACAAGTGACCAAGTGACCAAGGGCTGTAGACGGTACACCCTTCGAACCCCTTTCCACGCATTCCAGCCGCATCCCCTCTCGCACCATGGCTGCAGAGGGCGGCAATGCCAGCTTCAGGAGGAGCTCCAGCCAGAGGGCGGGAGCAGGCGCAGGAGGAGGGATGGGAGACGCAGCAAGGCTCAGGTAACACAAGAGCACCATTCCGGGTATAATGAGGTTTTAACGCAAGCTTTGCTTCCCTTATTCTAGCCGCAGCGGCAACTCCTTGTACGAGCTGCTTGAGATCCCCAAGGACTCGTCCCACCAGGACATCAAGAAGCGCTACCGCCGCCTCGCCCTCAAGTACCACCCCGACAAGAACCCCGACAACCCCGAGGCTGAGGAGATGTTCAAGAAGATCAACCACGCGCACTCGGTGCTCTCGGACGAGAAGAAGAAGAGCATCTACGACAAGTACGGCAGCTTCGGACTCTACATCGCAGATCAGTTCGGAGAGGACGGCGTCGGAACGGTCATGATGATGTCCTCAAAGTGGTTCCAGGTGAGGCAGAGTTACTCTCATATCATGTTCTATCACGTGACTAATGCTATTTTTTTGTTTTCAGTGCCTGTTCTGGTCGTGCTTCTGTCTCACCGGCTGCTGCTTCTGCTGCTGCCTCTTCTGCTGCTGTAACTGCTGCTGCGGCAAGTGCAAGCCCAAGATGGAGGAGGAAGATCAGTTCCCAGACGTGGCAGAGTTTGAAGGCGCAGAGGACGATGACGCACCCGTAAGAACAATCAAAGACGCGTCAAGTTGCGTCATTGCTCAAGTTTCCTGTTTACTTTCAGCACGTCGTGACTGACCAGCCCGGCAGCGACCGGAAGGACCCTCCGCCGCCCTATGAGGCCGGTGGTGGTGGTGCCGCCATCGCAATGCCGCCCCCGACCAGCAGCGGTGGCGCAACGGCCATCCCCATGCCGCCCCCTGGAGGCGCTATCGCGATGCCGCCGCCCGCGGCCGCGGACGAGAAGACCGCCCTCAACGCAGCTGCTGGAGACAAGAAAAACTACTCGGAGAACGCGAGCTAGGCCCCAGAATGGAAACCGCCTTCCCCCGAATGAAACCCCTCCATGTTTAGAAAACGAATCCTTATTAGTAACAATTCGTCATTGTAAACTCTGGTCTCCGTTTAAATGAAAATCGCTTATCAAAAGATTTGACTCATGATGGACAAGAGTTTTTGTCAACAATATTATTCGCAGTTGTTTCCATTCATTCAAGTTTTCCACCTCCGCTCTGATTCATGCATACAACTATAATTTTATTTATATAAAAAGAAATACATGTCTATTAAAGCATTATTCTGAGTTTAATTAACTGGTTAATTGGCGGCATAATCGTAATGTGACGATTGATTCTTCCAAGCAACGAGTTCGATTCCATTATTGGGAGAGCGTGTTCTGAAAAATAGGGTCATTTGTATTTCTATTATTCATGGTCACATCCCTAAATAATTTATTAGTATTCTAGACATTTGAACATTTACAACTTGACGTCTCTCATCACAGAATTAACATTAAGGCAACATATGAAGTGCAATAAACCTTAAGACGCTTTCCACCTAACTTTAAACCAACATAACTGGACAGTATTAAAAATATAGAGACGACTAAATGCTTCCTCGTAACGAATGTATCTTTGGTGCATCAGCTATTCTTCATTTTCACAGGTTATGGCACGTCAACGGCTCCTCTCTCTTGGGCGGCTGGCTCCACCGGGGGGAGGACGAGATCTGCTCACTGTTGTTGGTACGGAGTCCGCGAGTTGATGTCCATGAGCTCGCTGGTCCTGATCAGGAGGGAGAAAAGGAGGTGACGCATTAGGACGTAACGGACAGGTCAATGTTATCATATTTCCGGGTTTAATACTCTTGCCTGATCTATAGTATTCCAGCTAAAAATATAACTATAGGCGATCATTAATCGTATAAACGTGCCATGTTAGTAAATAGTAATATATATATTATAATACCCCAATACAAAGACAATAGTTTATATTTGATCACTTACTGTTTTCCACATTTGATATGGATGAATAGGAATGCCACTCCCATGAGCAGACATATCGAACCCACTGTGATGTATGCGATGCCCAGGAAGGGGTTCTTGCCGCCGAGCAGTGACGTCGTCGAGAGGATGATGCTCTTTGTCCCAGCAAACTGGGTTACTCGGAAGTCTATAAAAAATGTTACTTATTAAATAAGGGTGTTATAGTATAATCCTTGACCTTACTGTATTCGATGTCCAGGGAGTAGTTTCCCTTTGGTAGCCCGTTCTTGAACTTGTCCGTCGAGTGATCAATTCTTCGGTAGAGTTTTCTGAAGTTGGGAAGAGCTGCGGTGCGCATCCACACAATGAGATCCTCGTTCTGGAGCCCGTTGTTGTCCTCGTTGTCAGGGTCAAGCTCCCACAGGTTCACGCGCCAGTCGCGGGGTTTCGTAGTCTTGGCTTCCAGAACTACAAAAGGATAAATTGAGTAATTGAATCACCTTAAAGTTCAATGGTGATTATTCATACCAGACTGCAGCGTCTCTCCCTCTTTCAATTCTGGGTTCTTGAACTTGTATTTCTTGTCTGATTCCCACGCAATCCCAGTGTTGAGCAGTGGCACAGAGTGACGCTGGTTGCTTCCGTCAGTATAGTCGAGCTTAATCACATCTAAACATGAAATGAGGGTATGTCAGACAGAGAAAGCACGCAATCGCCAACTGAAATCGGACAAAACCCCATTTCGCTAATTGGTAAAAGTAACCTCGCCCATACCTGAGAACAGACTGTTTGCAATGGCTCCGCACGGCACGTACGGTTTCGGGTTGTCCACGTTTTCCGGCTCGTCAAAAGGGTCGCAGTTGGTCGAGGGCGTCTTTTCAATGTCACCCAGCAGCTGCGTGTCGTCCCGGGACTTGACATAACGACGGTGGTTCTGGTAGAAGTTGGTGAGGCCGTAATACATGAACACGTCGCCCTAAACAAAGCAAGTTGAACGTGGCTGTCGCCCAAATTTGTGATCACGTGTTTCAATCACCTCCCAATCCTCGTCTATGTAGAATGTGAGTCCGCTCTTGCCTGCATCGCACTGGCACTTGGTCGTCTGATTCGACTCTGTCACGATGGTTGCGCAGTCCTTGCCCTCACTGTTCAGGCAGTTGGTGTAGTCCAACTTCATCTCCATCACCTGGAAGAAGGAAAGTTATACGACGACATCCATATGATCGGGTACTCGTTGTCTTACATTGTCGGAGAACCACAACATTCCGATCCCGATGGGGATGAATGCGACTCCAATGACGAAGAAGGTGGGCAGGACGGTTCCGGCGGTGAGGATGGGCTGCCAGGCGGGAAGGCGCTGCTGCTTGAACGCAGAGTCTGAAAAGAAGAAGGAGGACAAGATAGGAGCCAATATTTATGAATATAGTTAATCATTCTTGTACCACCTACCTTTTGGCTTCTTGCTCTTGTTCTCTTGCTCCTGCTCCATGACTGCGGAATGGAGATCGCAGAGGCACTTTCGGGATGGAGGTGTCGGGTGACGACCTTGTTTGCCAGGGGCGGGATCCACTCAAAGCGATTTGTTTGCCTCGGGAGGAATCTTCTGACGCCAGCAAGTGAATCACACACTCACAACTGGCACTGTAGCTCGATTGATTTCAATAATGAGAAAGGGTCCTTTGCTATCGTCGTCTTTGGCATCCGCCGCACTCACTGTCCTTCGATCGAGTTCTCTGCTGGCCTTTATTTCAGGAAAAGGACTTTCCTTCTATTTGATCAAGGCCCAGCACGAATCTTCACAGGCAAGTAGCCCTGTTGCAGTCGTGTTATTCATGCAAACTGCAGAGCTGAGGCGATGAGTCAAAAAAGATAAGACGGACGTAAAGGGACAGTAAAAGGAGGACTAGGGAGCGGCTCAGCCAGGCTCAGCCCACTTGCCACTAAAAATATTGAGTATATTCTAATAAAACCCATATTTTATGTTTCTAAGCAAAACATTCTTTACCTTAATTTTCATTTTTTATGTTGAAAAATGTCAAATAACTTAAATTTTGTATAAAAATTATTATAGTGCCGCTATTGTATAATTTTCCTTGTCTTAACTTGGAGGTCCGTCATAGAACTATTGGTGGTAATATCGATAATCAGTTACCATGGAAACTTGATGGTGTACAACAGGCTTGTCTCATATACTACATTAATAACGAGCTAGCTTCTCTTTAACTTTCTTTAAACATACTTATAGATGAAAGTTTTATGATACAACTCCATCTGGCTCTGACTCTTCTAAAGATCTTGCTTCGTTTTTTTGACGTCTTGTTCCATCCCTAGTCGTCCCTCCGCCCTCAACTTCTCTCTCGTCGTCTCTGTCTTCACCATCGAAATCTCCTTGGTCTTCACTCTCTGGAGCCTGCTGAGTCTGCTTTTTCCACCAGGCGGAGCTACGGCGAGAAAACGAGACGACGACAAAATTTACGCCGCAGAAAAGCGAAAACATGCAAGGGTTGATATATCACAAACACCATTTTTTACTCATGTTGTAAGAACGGAAGGAAATGTACCTATAAATAGCGTCGAAGAATAGCATAAAAAGCAATACATTTTAAGGTGAATAAATATATCTTTATGGAAGTGGCAATATTTCTTATTTAATTGAAGGTAACTTACGAGACCTAAAGTATTTCTTGCCCAGCGTTCTGTCGTCCCTGGTTCAGCTGTCGGCTTCGAAGCGAAACGGCAAACTCATCCTCGCGAAAAAGTAGACGGGAAAACGAAGAAATCCCTTCACATTTCCACCCGATCCCTAAGCCGAAGAGATATTTCGGCCTTTTGCTCGAGCCTTCCTCGACTCACGTCCTTCCCGCTTCGTTTCCGCGTCCCTCGCTCGCTCGCTCTCCCTCTCCAGGATGAAGCTCCAGCTGAAGACGCTGCAGCAGCAGATGTTCTACATCGAGATCGACGCCAAGAGCACGGTGAGATGAGAGAAACTAAAGGGGGAAAAACACACCTCCGGCACGAGGGAAGACGAGGGATCAGAGTCCTCGGACAATAAGGGGAAAGGAATACATATAGCCCACGAGCATTAGATGAAAGGGCAACTTTCTTAGGGAGAAAAAGGAAACTATTGGCTTCATTAATTGCGGAAATTAATCCTAGCAGGAGCGCTGGGTAGACACCTTTACTCATGACCTTTATTCTTGCAGGTCAAGGATCTCAAGTCTAAGATCGAGAGCGAAAAGGGCTCCGACGGCTACCCTTCCTCCGCACAGAAGCTCATCTACGCCGGCAAGATCATGGCCGACGACGACACCATCGAGACCTACAACATTGACGAGAAGAAGTTCGTCGTCATCATGGTGGCCAAGGTCAAGACCGCGCCAAAGGCAGAAGAGAAGCCCAAGGAGGAGGAGCCCAAGAAGGCCGAGGAGAAGCCCAAGGAAGAAGAGACCAAGAAGGCAGAGGAGGCTCCGAAGAAGGTGGAGGAGGAGAAGAAGGCAGAGGACACGCCCAAGGAGGATAAGATGGAGACTGATGAGGTTCCCAAGGAGGACAAGAAGGAAGAGGGCGGAGACAAGAAGGAGGAGGGGTCCTCGGGCGCCTCCGCTGGTGGCATCGTCATGGGAGAGGAATACAACAAAATGGTCCAGAACATCGTCGACATGGGCTACGACCAGGACCAGGTCAAGGCCGCACTCAGGGCGAGCTTCAACAACCCAGAGCGGGCCGTCGAGTACCTTCTCACGGGGATCCCGCCGTCGGCAGTCGAGGAAGCCGGGTTCGGACCCGCGCTGACCGCTCCCGGCAGCGGCGGGGGCAGCGCTGCACCGCCGCGCACGCCTGCTGCAGGCCAGCCCGCTGAGGACGCACTCGCCGCCGTGCCCGCGGCTGGCGGCGCCGGCAGCCCGCTCGCCTTCCTCCGCGACCAGGAGCAGTTTCAGCAGATGCGCACGCTGCTCCAGTCGAACCCGTCCATGCTGAACGCCGTGTTCGAGCAGATTGGCGCGAGCAACCCGCAGCTGCTCTCGCTCATCTCTGCCAATCAGGAGGAGTTCATCCGCATGATCAACGAGCCCGAGAGCGGCAGCGGTGGGGGCAGCGGAGGCGACGCGGGCACTCCCGGGGATGGCAGGGTGGTCATTCAGATGACGACGCAAGACAAGGAGGCGATCGACAGGGTAAGCCGGAATAATAACGTTCTTTTATATTTTTATATAATCTTACTTTGTTCCAGTTGAAAGCGCTCGGCTTCCCTGAGCACCTCGTCGTGCAAGCCTACATTGCCTGTGACAAGAATGAGAACCTCGCGGCCAACTTCCTCCTCTCGCAGAGCTTCGACGACTGAAGAGCTGTCAAGACGAAGAAGAATATCAAAGCTGACACAGAGACAGATTCTAATCTAAGATAAACTTGTGCAACGGTGAGCGTGGGTGGGATCATCAAAATCAGTGTGTGCGTGAAGAAGTGAACGAAATTGGCATGAAGAGGTCGGTCCGATACTGGAGCAAGTCGTGAAGGTGATGAGGATAAAACTAAGATATTGGGAGGTTTAGTACGATTGTCCCTTGTTATAATATTCGTCAACTTATGCTACAGCCTGGGACATTCAGCATTATATGCAAATTCTACTAAAACAACCCGTACTTTATCCATTTCTGCTACTATATGAAGAATCATTTTGATTTTGCAAAAATAAAAAGATATAGCGTTTAACTTGCGATTCTCTGGCCGAGATACACCCGTTTATTAATGGTTTCAAACTTTTCCGTGGCTACGTTTACACAGAAGCCGGTTTCCGTTCTCCCTGATTTCGCTGAAATCCGATTTCAATCGTGTTTGAAATCCAGAGGCCGGTTTTTGTTCTCCTTTTTTCATGCTAATCGCGCGCTAAATCGTGTTTGAAATCGTTTTTGTGTAGTAATTTTCGATTTCAAAACACGATTAGCAGAAAAAAGAAGAGAACAAAAACCGGCTTCAGACTTAGCAGAGTGTTTCTCTGTTGAAAGGATCTTATTTTTCTCCCACCCAGGCGAGGAGGGAAAATGAGGCGAAAAAGTGTTTTCAAACATTTCAGCGATAAACAGCGGAGAAATGAATTTTAGAATACAGTCGAATCGACTGTATTCCTAATAGTATCTTAAATTGGCTGCATTACACACATACCAAGTTTGTGTAAAGTGAAGCTTATAGTATTCTGAAATGTTTTGTTGCAAGTGGTGTTGAATGCCCCGCTGTTGGAGTCTTTGCCGGCACATTTTTTCTCTGCCCGTTCTGCCCACTGTGCGCATGCCAAGCGCAGGAGAAATGGTCTCAGTGGCTCCGCCAGCTGCAAAGCGGGGACAGGCAAAGAACAGAAGAAAGAAAGAAAGAGAGAAGAGGCGAAGTCAGCCAGCCAGGCAGAGAAGACGGATCGAGGAGGAGAGCAGCTCAGAGGAGCTCAGTCTTGAGTGGCTGCAATCTGCAATTTGCAGCAAAGAATAAGAAGATTTCACAGCAAAAGGAAGCTAGAAACGAGTCCACAAGTGAGACCGCAGTGCAGTGAGACCATCGACGGCTTCCAGGACCGCCCCGACCCCACCCACGACAGCTCTAGGATGTCCGGACGGCCGCAGAGAACGGTGAGGGCGCGAAACGGTCTCTTTTCAAGTGTCATTGTCGCAATGGCGCCTTTATTTTCAGCGTCGTCCTCCGCAGAAGGAGAAGGATGAGTTTGACGACACAGACTCGGAAGAGGACGGAGAGGACGGGGACGAGGAGGAGGAGGAAAACAACGGGGAG
Source organism: Tisbe holothuriae (assembly GCA_900659605.1). Lineage (NCBI taxonomy): Eukaryota > Metazoa > Arthropoda > Copepoda > Harpacticoida > Tisbidae > Tisbe > Tisbe holothuriae. The sequence continues at coordinate 16,152 of LR137907.1, read as the reverse complement.
CACAACAACGACGAGGAGGACGAGGACGACTCGGACTTTGAGGACCCAGATGAGACCGAGGTGCCCGGCGGGGGAACTTCCATCGAGGCCGTCTTGACCAGCAAGACCAATGGGGCCAACAAGAATGGACAAGGTGGGGTAGAAGGGTGTTTTATATGCGGGATAGAGTGGCTATAGCCTTCATTTTACAGGTCCCAATCGGTCTCTGCTCAAGGGAAAGATGCCGTTGAACGGACCAGGAGGAGCAGGAGGTAATTGAAAAACAAAACATCACGTGCATTGCAGAAGGTGACGTCATGAACATTTCAGTCTCGTTTCCGGGCTCGTTTGGAGCTGGCCCCGGCGGCACCGGGCTGCGAGTCGCGCCCGTGCCCAACCCTTACCAGCAGCGCCAGGTGGGCCAGGTGGTCGACCTCACCGCTGACGATGACGGAGTCGAGATCGTCAAGGAGATATCGAATCCGAGGTCAGGGGTGATGATGCCAGGGTCCTCCAGGGCAGGGGGAGGCTACCCTGGCGGGGCCAACAAGGGCTACGGAACGCCCTATATGAACCCGAGCCTGATGACAGCACAGGACCCGTACTCTGCTCTCATGGGGGGCATGGGAGGCGCCGGGGATATGTTCAAGAAATGTAAGTGGTATTTACTTGCAAGTGCTCTTCTGATATATAAATAACGAGAAAAGAAAGCTTAAGACATACTTCTCTCTCTCTTTTACTTCTTCCTATTCTTCCACCATTAATAATTAAGATCAAGACGAGTGGCTTCTAGCGCTGCAAGGTAAACTTTTTCCACACTATTCTCAATGTACATTTTTTTAAACGAGCCTTTATTTGTCTGTTATTCCTTCCTATAATGAATTCCCAGTTAGCCAGAAAATATTGTTTTATGTTCTATGCATGTTCCCCTTTCACCCAATTAATTTATATTTATGTTCTATGTTATTGCTTTTTTTTTACAAAGTCTTAATATAATAATTTCTTCAGCTGTCCAAAACGGCGGCATCAGCAACCTCATGCGCAACTCGGCCAACTTCCAGCACCTGGCCGGCATGTCTGGCGGACCCCTAGCCGGCAACATTGCTGGCATGAGCAACTACGGCAACATGAGTGGCGGCGTCATGTACCCAGGTGGCATGACCCCCGCACAATCCTTCGCCAGCCAAGGCACTCCCGGCCCCGGCGTGCTCGCCGGCGCAATGCCCAAATCCGACATCAACAAGCTGTGGATGACTGGAGGCGTGGGCGCATTTAACCGCGAGCAGCAGCAGCAGGACGACGAGGAGGTCGCTGCTGAAGACGAGGACGACATGGGCGTCATCGAGACGTACTCAAACTACATGCCGAAGAAGCTTAAAATCGGCAAGCCGCATCCAGACCCTGTCGTGGAAACGGCGAGTATGGCGAGTGTGGACCCGCCGGATGTGGAATACGAGCTGGACTTGCCTGAGGAGACCGTGTCCCAGGGAAAGCTGTCTGCCGTGCAGCTCGAGGCCATCACCTACACTTGTCAGAAGCACGACCAGATGCTTGAAGACGGCAACCGGGCTGGTTTTCTCATTGGAGACGGCGCTGGTGTGGGAAAAGGTCGTACCATTGCTGGGATCATCCTGGAGAACTTCATCCGTGGGCGGAAGCGCGCGGTTTGGGTTTCCGTTTCCAACGACCTCAAGTACGACGCCGAGCGCGATCTGCGCGATATCGGCTCCAAGGGAATCGACGTGTATTTCCTGAGCAAGATGAAGTATGCCAAAATCAACTCTGCCGTGAACAACAACGTCCGGAAGGGAATCATCTACGCGACGTACTCTGCGCTCATCGGAGAGTCGCAGAGCGGCGGCAAGTACCGCACTAGAATGAAGCAGCTTCTGCACTGGTGTGGCGACGACTTCGACGGCTGTATCGTGTTTGACGAGTGCCACAGGGCCAAGAACCTGTGTCCGTCCGGTGCCAGCAAGCCCACAAAGACAGGTCAGGCAGTGTTGGAGATACAGCAGAAGCTTCCCAAGGCGCGCATCGTGTATGCATCTGCTACTGGCGCGTCCGAGCCCAAGCACATGGCCTACATGGTCAGGCTAGGTATCTGGGGTAAGGGCTCTCCGTTCGCGACATTCAATGACTTCCTGAGTGCGGTGGAGAAGCGCGGCGTTGGCGCCATGGAGATTGTCGCTATGGACATGAAGCTGCGTGGAATGTACATCGCCCGGCAGCTCAGTTTCCAGGGCGTAACCTTCCGAATTGATGAGGTTGAGCTGAGCCCCGAATTCAGACACGTCTATAACAAGAGCGTCGAGCTTTGGGTTGACCTTCTGCACAAGTTCACCGAGGCCGGTGAGCTCATTGACGCCGATAAGAAGATGAAGAAGACCATGTGGGGCCAGTTCTGGAGCTCGCATCAACGCTTCTTCAAGTACCTGTGCATTGCGAGCAAAGTGCCGCACGTGATCAAGACTGCGCATTCCAAGATCAAGGAGAACAAGTGCGTCGTGATCGGTCTGCAGTCGACGGGCGAGGCCAGGACCATGGAGGCGCTCGAGAGGGAGGAGGAGCTCACAGACTTTGTCTCCACGGCAAAGGGCGTCCTACAGTCTCTCGTTGAAAAGCATTTCCCAGCACCAGACCAGGACCGAATCAACAAGGTCCTAGGTATCGTGCAGACAAACACTGGCGCGTCGCTCCTACCCCAGATGCCCCTCGGCAGCAACGGCCAAGGCCCATCTGATGTCAAGCTCGGCAAGCGCAAGGCCACCACCGGGAAGAAGAAGCACACGCACAACATCAGTGGCCTCGGTGACGATTCCGACGACGTCGACAGTGATAACGGCTCTGACTTTGATGTGCTGTCAGAGGACGAGGAGGACGAAGATGACGAGGACTTCATTGATGATGAGGACGAGGAGGAGGAAGAGGACTACAATCCGTTCGGGGACGGGTCTGATGACGAGGACGAGCCCTGGAGCCGCCCAGCGAATAAGAAGCGCAAAGCGGACACGAAAAAGAAAAAGAAGGCAAAGAAGCCGAAACCCGCTGACCCTTTCAAGAACCTGTTCAAACCCAAGACTGTGGAGAATGGAATTACGATCGCGCCGCCGCCCAGGGATAACATCACCCGTGCGGCTGCCATGAAGAAAGAGATCCTTGACAAGATTGAAGCCCTGGGCAACCATCTGCCGGCCAACACGCTGGACCAGCTCATCGACGAACTTGGCGGGCCCGAGAACGTCTCCGAGATGACTGGTCGCAAGGGTCGCGTTGTTCAGAGCTCCAATGGGGATGTCCGGTTCGAATCCCGCTCCGAGCAGGACGTGCCGCTGGAGACGCTCAACGTGACTGAAAAGGACCGCTTCATGAACGGGGACAAGGACGTGGCCATCATCTCCGAGGCGGCGTCCAGCGGTATCTCCCTCCAGGCGGACCGCAGGGTCAAGAACCAGCGGCGGCGAGTGCACATGACCCTGGAGCTGCCGTGGTCCGCGGACAGGGCTATTCAGCAGTTTGGTCGTACACACAGGTCCAACCAGGTGTCTGGGCCGGAATACATTCTTTTGATCTCTGAGCTGGCCGGTGAGCACCGGTTTGCCTCGATCGTCGCCAAGCGGTTGGAGAGTCTTGGCGCGCTGACGCACGGTGACCGTAGGGCGACTGAGTCTAGGGATCTGTCCAGGTTCAACATTGACAACAAGTACGGTCGCGCCGCTCTAGAAGCTGTCTTCAAAGCCATTATGGGTTATGAGTCGCCGGTTGTCAAGCCGCCTGCCGACTATCGAGGAGAGTTCTTCAAAGGTAAGACCGAATGAGGGGAACAATTCAGTTATCTAGTGATAATTATTTTTACTCCGACATCATCAAATTACTTTAGAAACTGTTTCAGAACTGAAATTGATTTTAATACAACGTACGGTTGTTACCAAACTTTAATGATAAATGCTTTGTCTATTTAACTTACAGTTGAGTTAACTGATAACGTTTTTTTCTAGATATTGCTGACGGCTTGGTTGGCGTCGGCCTCATCACCCAAAGTGACGATGTCCGCGGCATGCTCGTCCTCGACAAGGGCTACAACGACATGTCCAAATTCCTCAACAGGATCCTCGGCCTCAAGGTCGAAATCCAGAACCTGCTCTTCCAGTACTTCACGGACACGCTCACGGCCATCGTGAACCAGGCAAAGCGCGCCGGTCGGTACGACCAGGGCATCCTAGACGTGGGCCTGACTGAAGAGGACCACGTGGAGCTGCAGCGCACGCATCGGTTCCAGCAGAGGCACTCGACCGGCGTGGCTGAGATTGAGCTTCACGTGCTGCAAGTGGAGCGTGGGCTGAGCTGGGACCAGGCCATGGACAAGTGGAACGAGCTGGTGGGCAAGGATGAAGGATTCTACCTCTCCCATCAGGTCAGGAATAACAAGAAGACTGCGATCATCGCGCAGTACATGGAGACCACCACCGAAAAGAAGTCAAAGGACAAGAAGTTCCTGGTGTACAGGCCAAACACTGGGCAGCAGGTACAGAGAACATCAAGTAAACAGATTTGAGGATGCATTTTAATATGAAATGTTACTTTCAGGTCAAAACCGAGACCCTGGCCGAACTGAAGAAAAAGTACAAGAAGGTCGAGCGAGAGGAGGCCAAGAAGCACTGGAACGACCAGTACGAGTCCTCCAAGAAGCGCTGTTCCCACGCCTACTGGTGAGATTCTTTTTGTTATGACCGTTAGAGTGTTAAAAATATGTTGTTTCCTTAGGCGCGGCAACTGCAAGAACGCCACGATGGGCCAGGTGTGTGAGGTCGGTCTCCGGCGCAAGACTTACAACGTGTTGGCTGGGTCCGTCCTGTCCGTCTGGGCCACAGTGGAGCAGGTGCTCACCCATGACGGCAACAGGAAGGGGACGAACTCAAAGATGCAGGTATGGCTCTTGAATAATAGGTTATATTTGCGCACTTTGTACAAAGTGATTTATACCCTAATTTGAAAGATTTTATTTAACCTTGCATTTTCCCCATTTCTTTCCAGGTTGTCCGCCTGAAGCTGGACAACTCTAAGCGAATCGTCGGCACGCTCATCCCCTCGTCAGCCATGAGCGCCATGTGCCAGGCCCTCACGGCCTCATCAGACGAGTCAGAGGAGCTCATATACTGAACAGACCATTTCCCGTAGACTACGATTAGAATGATCATCATACACCGAGCTAGCAAGATTTCTTTTTTTGGCTGTGATACAATAAGATTAAATGACGAGAAGAAAACTGTTGAGGCTCAGGATGAAGAAAGAAGAAGATGACAAACTAGTTTTTCAGTTTCCTTGTGTTGTGTTTAATGTTTGGCTTACAGATGTTGTTTCAGTATCATATGTGTAGATGATGATGATGAATTCTTTGACTAATGTAACACACATGATGTACCATAAATATGCCGCTACTAGAGCTACAAGAAATAGTTTGTTCAGTATTTGTCGCTAAAGAACAGCTGCTACTTAAGAAATCCTAAAAACCCTCTACTTGATCCCTTAAATATGACAAAATGTGCTGGACAATTTGAAAAAAGAACCCCCACAAATCAGATAAGCCTATGAGCTGCTCCACTATTTATTATCCCCTCCTCTTACAGCCCTCAGTAGCTGTTCCCTTTTGTACCAAACCAACCATAAAAATGCCCCTTTCCCCAAACTAGTCTAGTTTGCAGCAAAATACAAGTTTGGCTCTTAACAGGGGTTGCGGAAATATATCACACACATGCCAAAAAACGTTTGACAGATGATAATAAATTTCTAAGTGTAAATGATGTTTTAATATCGTTTTATTAATTGTTAATCTCTTCCAACTTGGTGAGTTTCCTTGGGTCGGTCAATGCGGTAACAATCTGGAAAGAAACGAATTAAACAAAATACCAAATGAGGTAGGAGTAACAATTTCTTACATTCCCCAAAGTTGAAATAGCCAACGTATTCCACTGTCTCGGGAGTTGTATCATGGTGGTAGTGTCCAGCATCACCATGCTTGCTGAATCCATGGGAGTGCTCAACTCGTAAATCAAGACCCTGGAGGGATGGTTATGTCTTTTGATAAGGCTTTAGTTGTACTGTATAATCTTACTGGATCCTTGGATACAAAGTAGGAGAGTGTTACAAAAGGAGCACTCATCTCATAGAACTTGAGCCACTTTGCTACTTCTTCATCCGTATGAATGGGACATGCAGAGAAATCAGGCATGACATGGATCTTTGCCTTGCCCTCCTTGATAAGGAATGTTCCTCCTACTCCAATGGAGCTCTCTGGGTATTGTTCCAGGAGGGTTTTCCTCATGCAAGACACCAGGTTTTCCTCGCCAGTGCGTTTCTTGCATCTGACTTCAAGGACCGGTCCAGGCTTTCCCTCCGAGAGGAATAGATTTCCCAACAAGGCCATATTTGTCTCATGCTGTGGTAGGGCCATCTGCTTGAAAGAGCCATCTTCATCAAACGTCCTTGACAAGTGGGTCTTCTGCACCACAGTCCCATCTGGCTTGACCAATATATTTGGCATGAGCTCGGCACACCTGTTGATCACTGTCCAGTCTGCAGCTCCAGCACCAACAATGAAGCCATTCTTATCACCCATATCCGCCAGCTTTGGATAGTCCTTCATGTTGTAGATCTTATGGCGGTTGACTAGGGGGATGAGGTTGGGTACACCCCCTACTTCAACGAGTCTAGGGCTGCCATTCAGTCCTAAAGGTAATAAGTTATGACACTATCATTCTAGTTGGGCTTTAAAATGGCTTACCTTCTGCAGCCAAATTGAAGGGATCTTGTGTCAAATTAGGGCATTGTACAACATTCACAGAAGCTTCTGCAAAGTTCTTCAGCAGACCGGTTTGGAGCACTGCATCAAGTGATTTAGAATATAAAATTAATACATAGGAAAAACCTTGTCTATTTACAATTTTAACATACCCTTTGCAGCTTCCTCAAGACTGGGTACAAAGAGTTTCTTATGCTCCACAGAGAGTTGGTCTGCCGGAATAGCTGTCAGTCTTTTAGAGGTCATTTTCAAGACTGAGACGAATCATCCGTGTTTAAACTTTGACTAAAATCACCAAAACTACTCCCCATAGCAGCTGAAGAACAAAACTAGTAGGCTATTTTTCAAGACGATGTTGCAGCCGGTTTATCTCATGCACTGAACAAGTAATTGTGTACATACATACACGAAAACAGTAGAGTTGCCAGGCGGGGGTCCCAAAAATAAAAGAAATTGCATTCTAGACCTACTTTCCCCTTCCCGGCCTCCTTTTCATGTACGTATATTTTACGATTATGTTAAGTAACTTGATAACTGCACTTACTGCAGTGTAACTTTGCATTTAACTTGTATAAATCGCACTGAATGCATAACTTTTTGTAATGTTCCTGTGTAAATAATGACTCTTTATAGCTGACTCGCTCTCTTGGTCATCATATTACTAAAAATATATATTATTTTTACCTATTTTCATATTTGCCTTATCATCATATTATTTATCTTCCACTATTGTATGTACCTATTCAAAATTTTAGCCAGTGTATTGTTGAAAGGCAATTAAGGCACCAATGTATATCTCGGTATGATCATCCGCGTATATCCGCCCCATTCCTCTTCTATTTTCTTCTATTTTCTTTGTTTGATTGGACGCGAGTTAAAATCTACCACTTTGTAACAAGTACTTTTGACACGTACTCTTCCTCTTTATCTGATTCTTCCATTGATTCTCCAGCTCGATCAACTCTGTAGCAATCTGAGAAGTGTAACATCATCACTTTATGGTTAAGCAAACACATCTACTGAAGAAAAGTTATTGAATCTTACATTCGGCCATGTTGAAGTATCCAATATATTCAACTTCATTTGGAGTAGTGTCAATATGGTAGTGGCCGCAATCACCATGTTGGCTGAATCCGTGAGAGTGTTCCAGGCGCAGATCCAATCCCTTTTAATAGTGGCACAATATACGATAAATAAATATATTCATATGCATTTTTTTCAATACACTTACAGGGTCCTTAGAAATAAAGCAGGATAATGCTACAAATGGAGCGCTCATTTCATAGAACTTGAGCCAGTTTTTCACGTCCTCATCATTCCTGATTGGACAAGGAGATTCATCTGGCATGACATGGATCTTGGCCTTTCCCTCCTTGATAAGAAAAGTTCCTCCCATGCCAATGCTCTCATCAGGGTACACTTTTCCAAGTGCCTTTCTCAGGCACGTTGTTAGGTTTTCAGTTCCAGTGCGTTTTTTGCACCGGACCTCTAACACAGGACCCGTCTTTCCCTCTGATATAAATGTGTTACCAAGGAGGGACATTGTGGTCTCATTCTCAGGCAATGGCACCTGTTTGTAGGAATCATCCTCATCAAGAGTCCTTGCTAGGCACGTCTTTTGAATAATGCTCCCATCAGGTTTAATTAGTAAATTAGGCATGAGCTCTGCACAGCGGTTGATAAAGGACCAGTCAGCGGCGCCGGCCCCAATAACAAAACCATTTGCACCCTCCTTCCATCCAGCCAGTTTTGGGAAGTCTTGAATGTCATACACTTTATGTGGTTTCATGGTAGGCATGAGGTTTGGCACTCCACCAACCTCAAGTAGTCTTGCACTACCACAAAGGCCTTAAATAAAATGTGAACCATATTGGACTACACAAGTTACTCTGTTCTTTTCACTTACCTTGGCCAGCCAGGCAAAATGGCTCCTTGGTCAGGTCTGGACAATCCACAACTCGTACGGTTCCTTCAGCATAATTGGATAAGATTCCATCTTCCAATACTAAAACATGGGCATTTAAATCATGTCTCCGAGATATTTCTATGTTACCAGCTTGCCTTTGGCGACCTCCTGAAGATCAGGTACAAACAACTCCTTCACTTCAACCGGCAGTTGGTCACAAGGAATCGGTTGAGGTCGATCAGTTTTGGAAGACATGTTCAGACCTTTAAAGTGTTGATGCCTCAAACATCAGAATGGTTATAACTTCAAAAGAATTCCAAAGAGACGCTGACTTGAGCATCATATAATTATATAATCTTGGGCAAAACCACAAAAAAACGTGATGGCCTGGAGGTATGTACAGTACATTGAATAATATTATTAGAGGCATGAAGACGATTGAAGCAAGATGTATTTTGTCATTCTATACTTCCAATGTATCGGCAAAAGATAATAATATGATATCTATACATCCAAATGTGACCCAAATATAGACGACTTGAGTGTTTTCCGCATATTTAAGTCATTAAAACAGAAAAAATTAGCTCAACGTGCGTGACCCCAACATCTGTTCATTCAATATGATCTGGATCTGCAAAACATGTGCTGTTAAAGAGCTTATTCGATGCCATATTTTTCAACGCTTAAGCCGCGGGGGGAAAATATATTCCCGTCAGTTCAGTCAACAACTCTCTCAAGTAGTGACTTCTCCTTCTGTTGCAATACCAAGTACGACAGTCATTCTCTCTCTCTTTCACAATTTCCCCCATGTCCTCCCACAGGCTGGAGTAGCAGAGCGCGCTCTACTAAGACTGCCACGGCCTGCCCTATCGGCCTCAGCTACAGTCCAGCCTGTCCAGGAAAGAGACTCAGCTCTTCATGCTGAAGTAGCAGTGCAGTACGGTGTGTGTGTATACACCATAAACTTTAGAATAAACTAGGCGATCGAGTTAAATAGTGATAATGTGAAAGGATAGTTGATTACAACTTTGCAAGAAGCGCAGTCGATTTTTTATGCTCATTGCTATGCGACCGTGAAAGCCACATAGAGCTGAAAATCAATTGATAAGGTTTTAATGGCTCCTTGAGGATAAGTTAGAAGTAGACTTAACTCAAGATGGTCAAGGCCAAACTGAGGCTGGCCTTCGTCACTCTAACGGCCATTTTAGGATGTGTGCTGCTCTTTAAGGCTTGGACAATGCAGGTAATCGAGACCTTGGTAATCCAGATTTTGAGTACCAATAACCTTATATTTCAGAATAACCGAGTCCCATACGATGAGTCCTCCTACGTCGCCCAGGGTATCCAACTCCGCAAGCTGAACCAACCCTTCACCTGGCATGAGGACCCCGCCGAGGAGGAAGCCGACTCAGTCCCCGACGACAGCGCCAACGACAACAACAAGACTGCCGTGGCCACAGAGCCCGCATCCTGCCGGAACTCAGTCCAAGGCAAGGTCCTCATCGCAGACGACCAAGGCTACGTCTGCCCGCGCAAGGACGTGCTCAGCACTGGCTGCTGCCATGCCAATGCCACTCAGACAGCGCGCTACGCCTGCTCCGAGTGCCACTCCGCCACTGGCTGCTGCAAGATCTACGAGCACTGCATCAGCTGTTGCATGCACCCGGATAAGAAGCCCGTGCTGATGAGCGTGCTGAGCGAGGCCAGTGCGCTGAAGAACATCCTGCTGCTCAGCGTGAATGACCACTTTGAGTTGTGCCTGGCAAAGTGCAGGACGAGCTCGCTGAGCGTTCAGCATGAGAATGTGTACATCAACCCGAAGAATAAGCATTGCTATATGAAGGGACCGGTGAAGCAGTCTGGTGGAGTGGGCTGAACCACCGGCGGTGGAGGGCTCCACGATGAGCTTGTTTTATACCCACCCTGGTCAGGTTGAGGCCTCAAACTGCACCAACACCCACTTACGGACAGGCACCGGAAAGGCTGAAAAGGAGTTACTGAAGGAGCCAGCCTTAAAATTGGGACCAGTCTACGAGTGACAAAATATCAAGCATATTATATTTTATACACGTCTAAAAAAATGAATGAATAATAATGACACCGCACACAAACTTTCACTCGTCTCTTTTTGTTTTATTTTTATCTTTTGTGTCGGGTCTGCGATAAAACCCAAGTATAAAACATAGAACCAATTCAGGCAAACCCTAGATATATATAGTTTTATAGTAAGTAAATATTTTATATACGTTAAGTCTCCAATATATCTTCTTTTTACCATAACATTATGTACACAAATACTTTGCTTCTTACACTTTCGCATCATTGCAAATTGGCTAACCTTTTAAAACACTTTGGGATAAAAATGTCAGTAGCGTGCACGATGGTAGCATAATGTGTGTTTTAAATTTATAACAACCGTAATATGATAATCTCTTATGTTCTTCTGATAGTAATAATCTACATTAATGGTTAAAAAGGTCGCTTGTTCTCACATGACACGATCAGCAATATTACAAGAGTAGATTTAAATAGTATTATTTTGATAAAAAGATCGTTTAGGTGTAACTTATGATATGGTGACCCATCATAAGTGTTTGTAAAGCAATTTTTATAGTGTAATAATAATAGCAAATATTGCAAGTAATGATCAGACATTTAATGGTTTAAAAGAAGCTCATGAATAGCTCAATATAGTTTTGCACATACTTTGCAGTGTTTGTCAAATATAGTGATTACGATATATATTACTAGGGCGGCTTCTTGTTGGTTGTATATGGTGTACGATCGCTTTTATACGCGGATAATTAGGACATAATTTATTCATATTATTAAAGAAAATACTTCCGTCTCCCAATAATAAGTGAATCCTTACACGGGCTAAAATATATTATATAAAATCATTCGTGTAGTAGTCGCATATAAACACTTCAATTAAAGTTTTCCAGCTTTATCTTCTTCTATCTCTCTTGTCTTTATCCATTATTACACTTCGTTCAAAAATATAAAGTTCAATTTCCTTCAATAACGGTATAAATGTTTCTTTTTTGTATATACTGATGCAGTTTCAGGTTTTGGTTAGTTTTGGGTAATATTTAACATTCCTGTCGTATTCATTTTGATGAAGTCAATTCTTCAAAGAAGGCGGAAGAAATGTGAAAAAGGGAGAAAAGTCAAATGTGTCTGAAGTACAAGATGGAAGTTTGAGAGAGATAGAGCCAGAGGAGAGCGGAGGAAAGTGAAACTGTGTCGATAGGTTCATTGTGAAGAGTCATTTACATTCATCCGAAAACTAATTCATCTTTCGATGTACAAACCCTTAATAGTAATAATTTCAAAGAGGAGATATAGAGAAGAGTGAGTGTTTTTGGGAGTTTTACTTGCTTTTCAAATGTACAACATGGGTCTTTATTGATGGAAATATTGTTATTTCATTTGCTTTTGTTCAAAAAAATGTGCAGAAATCTTATGGGTGTATTGATAGAACATGATAATTGATCCACAGTTAGTACAGTAATTTATAGATACAAGAATAGTAGTAGTAGTAGTAATAGTAGCAGTAAAGAAGATATTTTAAAAAGTAAATTGTACAAGTATTAAACACATTTGGTGGGTGTCTTAAAATGAATTTCTATACAGCTGCAGAGTTAAAAACTCTGTGTTGGGTTTCGGGGAGTGGTAGCTCAAAATTAATCATGAGTAGAGAGAGAGAAAGAGAAACTAGAGGAAAGCCGAATTAGGGGGGCTAGGTTGATAGGAAAAGGGATAGAAGATATACCTGCATGCTCATTAGAAAGTCCCATTGTGAGCGCAGGTAGTGTAGGATAGGGCATTACGAAGGTAGTTGTCAAGGGCCTTTCTTTCAATGAAGAACTTCCTCGTTATTGGGGTGATATTCTATGCAATACTTTCTTCTTTTCTCTTCTCAACTCTGTGGGGTAGCTTGGCTGCCACATACAATAATTTCAATTTAATATGATCCACCTACTGGCGGGCATGGAGCACACTCATTAAATGTTTATAAAGACAAAATTGAATCATCACTACCATCGCCCTCTTTCAGAGCGACAATCAAATTATTTCATTGCCTCTTTTTCTAACTTCAGCTGTCTCGTTTTTTTTCCAGTCACGTTACACACTTTATCGAGTCTCTTATGGTGTGTTTAGGTACCACTCGTATCCAAAACCATCGTTACATATTTAAATCTTCATAATTGTTTCCTTCCCAGATCTGAGCCGTGTTATTATAGTATTATTATTCTTCGTTTTTTTGGGATCCGTCTTCATGATCACTTTTCTTAATGGTTCAACTTTTTCCCTTATTCGTGCTTTCTTCAGATCTCCTTACAATAAAAATAGGCATTTCCTCACCAGCAACACGCGAGCTGATGATCATAATATATATATAAAATGATAATAACTGCAACTGTCCAGTTTAAGCTTAGATGGTGGATTTCGAGAAGCTCACCCTCAGGTGACTCGTCTCGCTCAGCTGGAAGTTGTGCAACTTGACGAGGCCCACGATGGCCTCGTCCACGGACGCCAGCTGGACGAGCGCCATCTTGCGGTCTTTGGGGAAGAACTTGAACGCGACCACGGTGAGCCCGATGGAGTTGAACGCCGCTTTCAGCTCGTCCTCCTCCACCGTGGACGGGATGTTGGACAGGTGAAGCGTGGGGCCCGGCGGGTAGATGTTGGAGTAGTTCTTCGAGCCCGGTTTCTTGAAACGGTGCAGAGAGGAGTTGGAGAAGTCCTTGGTGAGACCGGCGTCGGGCTGGCCCTCCTTGGGCAGCTGGACGCTCGTGTGCTTGCTGGGCATGACACGGATCTGCTTGTGCCACAGCTTCACCTTGTCCAGGTGGTTCATGGCGAGCAGCGCCTGCTGAGGCTCAGCCATCTGGACGAGCGCGGTGTCCTTCTTGTTGAAGAGGATCTTGACGCGCTGCACGTCTCCGTACACACCGAACAAGGTGAACAGGTGGTCGCACTCGGTCAAGTTCTCGTCGAGGTTGGACACGAGCAGGACGCTGCCGGTGGCGCCACCGCCCCCGCTGAAGCGCATGCCCTGCTGGCCGAACGACTGCGGGCTGTTGTTGCCGCCGCCAAGTGGGAAGCCAGACAGACCGGACATGCCTGTGCTCATGCCGTTGGGTGAGCCGTAGCCGGCGTTACCCAGAGGGTTCGCCAGGCCCATTGCTGAGAATGGAGAGCCGACGAGACCCGGGGCCGCGCCTCCACCCAGTTGCAATGCCGAGTCCATGCCCGGGTCTCCCGTTGGCAGCGTCGGGTTGGTGTAATCTCTGCTCTTGTCGTTGTTGTACTTGACGTTGAGGTTGGACAGCTTTGAGTATTCAATCCGTAGAGTGCAGCACGCGTTGTAGATGTTCTGCCCGTCCAGCGAGAGCTTGGCCGCCTGCGCCGTGATCACGTCGGGGTACTGGATCAGCGCCTGGAATGTGTTGTTTTTGGTGAACGTGACGATCTTGAGCACCTTGCCCACGCGGGAGAAGATCTGGAAAATGACGTCCAGCGTCACTGGGTAGACCATGTGCTCGACGATCACGCGTAGGACAGTGTTCGGCCCGCCGGACATCTTCTGCTGGCTGGGCGCGCCGGACGCAGACGCACTCGCGCCGCCACCGTTACCGCCGCCCTCCTGCCCAGTGAGCGCCTGCGCAGCCTGCAACGCCGCCTGCGCTGACGCCGATGCGTTGCTGTGCGTCTGGTCCGTCTTGAGCTCACGATGCGTCGAGAACTGGACGTACACGGACCGCTCTCGCAGCTGCGCCACGCAGTTGGTGAAGTAATTGACCATGGCTGTGGCGCACTGTTCGTCCTCCATCTCGAGGAACGCCTGGTTCTTGCCCTTGAGCACGAGCACGTTGGTCACGCGCCCGAATGGGATGCCCAGGTGGATGATTTCAGCCTCGGTGACGTCGCTGGGGATGTTCCTGATGTGGATGACGCGCGACGGGTTGCCAATCTTCATGGTGTCCAGCTTGGCGCGCTTTGCGTCACTGCTGTTAGGGTTGGGGCCGCTGGCATCGGCCCCGGGGTTGGCGTTGTTGCCGCCGTTCATGGCGTCGGCGACCACGTCCTGCGCGGATCCCTGAGACTGGACCATGAAATCGCCAGCCCCATTGGCTTGCTGAGGGTCCATCGTCCCTATAAACATAAGCAAACGATGACTTATCTAACCGCAATATCATCTATCAGGACCATTTAAAATGTTAGCAATGCGTGGTATACTTTAACTGTCACTTTTCCGAAAGAAGGAAAGCTCATAAAGATATTTTGTCACGAAAAACGGCCAAGAAAGCTTTTTTGTTCAAATACCTTGTTTAGCAGTAACATTATATAACAACACAAAAGAGCATACGTACGTTTAGTCATGAAAGATACTCCTGAAGTATGAAGATGAAATAGATGCAGTAGTAGTGTAAGCGCCCGAAAAAAGTCGCTTCAAGTGAGAGTAGGGGAGTAGTGGTAGTAGTAGTAGTAGAGAGTAGTGGGACAGACACACAAATCTGAGAAGAGAGAGAGAAGACGAAAGAGAGGGCTCAGTATGAGTTTTAATATTGAGGTAGCGCCGGTGGTCCTTGTTCGTGTCCTAGAAAGCAGGGTTGTTGGTGATGGTAAAAGTGGGAGAAATAAAGGCAACTTAAATAAAAAGGGTTAATTAGATAATCAGGCGAGGGTGCAAAGTGTAAAACGTAAGGTATATAATGTTTAAATCCCTGAAAGGTACTGTAGGATAAAATCAAATGGTTAGATCAAGCTTAAATGAAGTAGTGATAGGAGGCATGAATGCGGATAACTATTGTGAGGACGTCCCAACGTGTCGATGTTGTTTGACAAGAGTCATTGTTAAGATATCCTCTAGCTGGTAGCGAGAAAGTCAAAAGCAACAGCATCAGATTACATTTCCTTTGCGTAGAGGACTAGAGGATGATAGCTAATGTCAGGGTTTAAACCCACTGAGTATTTGATCTTGTGAGCTCGAAGGACTAATTCGGCTCCTTTTTTTATTATTTAGATCTTCGAACGCAACAGGAAAGTTCCTTGCTTACAGACCACCCTTGGTCTTGATAGGTAGTCATGGACTTTCTTTGGGGACTTCGAAGTCCCCCCTTCCAATGACGGTCCTGCCGTTCAGAAGAAGCCCTACAAAGCCAAGCGGACAACGCACTCGATGCACCGCCGCGCCGCCTCCCTCGCTCTAGTAGCCGCCATTCCTCGAATTCCCCGAATTCCCCGAATTCCCTATCCATGGCGTCTCCCATTGGATGTGTTTCTTCGATCCTTACCGTCCGGATCCGTCTCTTGTGGCTGGCTGACCCCTCGGGACGCACTCAACCAATCACGCACTCAACACGCCAGCCTGACGCTCGTGGAGACCGCGGGCGCAACAAGCGGGGCAAGGGACAAGGGACTGATCACTGCTACTCGGGGAGGCTGGGGGCCGGGCCCG
>LR137905.1:27278-39851 GCA_900659605.1 Tisbe holothuriae | reverse complement strand
GGTCGGAAGTGGCCGTCAATGTTCTCGGCCTTGGTGCGGGACGTCTCATCGAGGAGGTAGTTGGCAAATGCGGACGGAGAGGGCACAGCGGTGGCGAAGCGAGGGCTACGAAATAGGTCAACTTTAGTATTAAAAACCAGGGTAAAGCATGTTCCAAGAATAGGGTGCATGACATTAAAAAGACTCTGTTGTTGCACATTCTACATTCTAATCTTACAGCTTGATTTTATGGTGAAGCTTTTAAGCTGGATTTCAATCCTGAAGACAGTTGCAGTTGATCTTATTCTATGTTGTCTATCTATCACAAATGATACATTAAATGAAAAACTACACAAGTTTAGCCCAAAATATACTCGAATGTTCAAAAGCGTCGCCTGAAATTAATGTTCAACATTCTTACTCATTCCTCTCCATTCCATCGTACTCCATTAGCAGCTTCTCCCTCAACTCCTTGTACTCCAGATGTCGGTCATTCTCCCAATCCTTGTCCAGCTTCTGAGAATATCCGGACACGAGTCGAGAGAACGGATGGCGGACAAAGGCGAATGTGAAGACGTCGTCGGCGAGGCTGGAGTCTTCAAACGTGCAGTTGGAAGGGACTTTGAAGGTGTCGGTCTAGTAGGATTAGGATTTCATGCAACATTATACTGAAATCACATTTTAGTTTGTCTTATGTTTAAGTTTATTTGGGGGACATGTAGTTTATACAGGAACATCTTGATACTACATACACGTATTAGCAAGCAGTTTTTGACTTTTTGCTTATTGCATAATCAAGCCCAGAGATACGTATTTGGGGATTATCATAATGATACCTGAACACTTGGCCTGAGATCCTTTCTAGTCTTCTTTTGAGCGGCTACTCCTCCAGAAACCTCCTCATACGTCTGGCCAAACACGCTTAGAAGATGCAGGAACATGGTTGAACTGCCGACCTAGAACATCAATAACAAGATCTAAGCAATGTAATAGGCTTCAGTAATACCTTCGGTACTGGACACCACAAGAAGTTGTACTTCTTTGAGTACCACAAATGACTGTGCCAATGGCTGGCCTTGTACGTGACCTTGTTTAACCGCTTGTCCGGCGCATTGAGATGCTCAGCACAGTATTTTCTTATCGTCTCTCTTCTGTCGTGGTATCGGTCAGCGGCAACGCGCTTGGCTCCTGTCAGGTCTGGGATCACAGGATCGTTGTCGACTGGTTCATGTTGTTGTTGTACTTTGATCTTACTCACTACTGCAAATTAACCGTTTTACCTTTAGTAATCACATAATGTGTGGTTAACTTACTACTATATGATCTAAATGGTTGCACAAGCTTAATCACTACAACCAATGAGGGAATGATCAATCCGAACCCCACAAGGAAGTACCTTCGGGTCTTCATTTGAGCACATTTTATGCAACTTTGCTCTCCTTATTTTGATGACATTGTGCGCATGTTTAACGCTCAAAGCAGCTGCTGCTTTCATGCATAAAATGAGCACATATGGTTATTTAATAGTAGTTATGAGTAAAATGAGCACGAACTTAAAAACATAATTATACAAGTTTAAAATCTCATGGAATTGCTCAAATAGTTTTCAACTCGTATTATGATTAAATACATTTTTAACAGAATTATAGATTTTACAAAACTATATTTAATCACTGTTGCATCCCCATATCCAGATACTCTTCCAATCTCCCGTAATCAAACATTTCAAAGTCTGGTTTGTAGAGCTCGTACAACTTTCGAATGATCTGAGCTGGCAGTTGGGAGAAGAAATCTTGCTCTCGGTCGACGGCTGTGTTGTGACGGATCAGGTCCAAACTGTTGGATCGGAAAGGCGTCGCGTCCTGGAAATTAAATTATAACTAAATATTAATCACAATACTATTAAATACGTTAATGTGTACTACATGGGTTTGTTTTCGGAAGGTATGCAAGCATAAAAATAAAAATAACGGATATAGGAATTCTACTCATTCTTATTCTACCGAGTAGATGAATGTGCCGTCACATGTTTTAATGCTGCTATCAACAAAATAACCGGTATAACCAATAATTATGGCTCTTTTACCCTCATCCCCAGTCTACTCATGACATATCTCATATCCTCTTCAAACTCCTCCACCTTCCCGATGAAGTCAAACTCCATGAGGCAGAACGGGCAGCTGCTCCAGACGGGGCGGAAGGTGGACTCAATGTGGTCGACGGAGGAGGACGACTTGCCGGATTTGGTCATGACGTGGTCCATGAGGTAGAGGGCGAAGGAGAGTGGGGAGGGGGTAGCCGTCGGGAAGGAGGGACTGAAGAATAGAAGTTTAATTGATATTTCCTAATTCATTGGCCATCAATCCCAGAATACTGATCTTTAAAAAAATATTCTAAATAAAGTACTAGAATGTGTGGCGCTATCTGTGGGCGAGCAGCGTTTTTATTACGAAGCTGAGTGAGCAACCTGTACCTTGACAGAAAATTTTTACATAATTATTTTAGAGTGTCACCACTCACCAGGACTGGTTACCTAGTTTATTTGAATAATAAAATTCTTTTAAATACCTCTCTCTCGCCATTCCCTCATACTCGAGCAACAGTTTATCCCTGAGTCCCTTGTACTGCTGATTCTCCGGACTCTCCCAGTCCTTGTCGAGTCGATCGTAGTAGCCGGACACGAGGCGGGAGAACGGGTGGCGGACAAAGGCAAACGTGAAGGAGGAGCTGAGGTGGTCGCTGCTTAACGGCATGCTCTCGGGGACGGTAAAGAGCTCACTCTATTGCAATATACACCTTATAATGTTGTTTAATTTATTCATCTATAAATAGCTTACTTTTAAAACAGTTTTTCTCAACATCATTGCATCATGTTTGAACACTGTAGAACGGTTACGGAGGTGCATGTAGACACTCGTCGTAGCAGCCTAAAAATAATAAACACCCAGTCTTTCTCTCATTAATGTAAATAGTCCTGCCAGTATAGGTGGGGTCGTGTACTTGTGTTCACATTGTACGCCACTAACTATTTTATAAACCTCAGCAAATTGACTTGGTACTTCTAACCCGCAATTTCTTTGGATTTTGGAGGAGTCTTAAGTAGTTCGCATAAAAGTATGTCTCTTACCTTTGCCACCGGACACCACGTCATCTTCATCTCCTTTGAATACCACAAGTGATTCCTCCAATGACTTCCACTCTTGAACGTCACTCTCTTCATCCGATCCTCCGCCAGATGGCTCTTGCAATACTCTTGGACACGGTCCAGCCGGTCAGCATGAGATCGGCTCAGCCAGCTTGCAGTGGTGGCGTAGCTGAGGTCAGACCCGCCCATCAGCAGAGTGATTAGTATTGCTGTTATGAGGATGTAGGTGAGGCAGCCGGGTTGGCTGAGTATGCGTTTGACCGTCAGAAGCAACAAGGCCATGATGATGTGAGATCAGCTGATGTAGCTTAAAGGTAAAAGTCGTTCAGACACCTAATGCACTTTGTCTTTATTACTACGTTTTACGGTTTGCATGTTACATAGAACTTGAACAGCAGTTATGTTTGTGCATGTAGAATTATGGGTTCCTTAGAACTTCACACATTCGCCCTAGCATATATTGGCCTCCCACACTCCATACCTAAGCTGACCAGACGTGCAGACCTACAGCGGTTTGAATAACAATATATAATATGATTGATTGTAAAAGGCCTAAAGAGCGGAATAAACACGCAATGTTTTTGCCTGATTTTATTTTATTGTCCATGGTTATACAAGGTATCTTAATGCCCTTGTCAGTCATATCTTCCCTATCCATTTATTGCTGCCATGTAATCCTGGGCTCCTCCCCCATCGCCTCCACAATCCAATCCTGGTAGCGCCGCACATCCGCGTACACCCCAGCATAGGTCGGCCGTCCACATCCCATGCCCCAGCTCACCACACCTACCAGGGTTGGGACACGGCCGGATCTGGTGAGGCTGGCGGTCTGTCTGAGCGGAGGCTGGGTGTGCTGAGAGCTCGGGCTTTTGTACTTTTGTTCGTGGATTTCTTGGAGTTCAAAGAGGGATTCCAGGAGATCAGGGGTTGAGATGGTATCTAAAAATCAAGAGTTTCTTAGTATAAATGTCCAATAATGTATATTTGAATATTGCAGGACAAAGATTCAGAGGTAGGATATTAAAATGTCGAATCACTGGCTAATAGTATTATGTATTTAATTATTCGGATTCTGCAGTTTCCAAAGTACATGAGCAACATCTCACGCGATTAAATAATTAATATTACATTATGCCCAGCTTTTGCCAGTAAGAGGCAAGTCCTAATAAATACAAGTATGAAATATTTACCTTTCTTCTCTGCCTCAGTCTTCCCATCCCAGAACGTCCTTCCAGACCTTAAACTCCTTGGAACAGACTCTTCAAACGCTTCTTCATCATTCTCAACATTAATCTCCTCATTCAGATCGGGATCCATAAGCAACACCAGAGGGCCGCCACTGTCCCCTTGGCAAGCATCGGAACCGCCATTAAGCCATCCTGAAATGGAACGTTTGTAATAAATACGGGGCAAAATAGCCAATAATGTACCTGCGCATATCATCCCTGGCATGATTCTAGCTGCGATGCTGACATTCTTGTAGGCGTTTTTGCAAGCGGATTGGGGGACGAATGGAACATTTGTCCATCGGAGCTATCAAATAAGGAAATAATTACATTTTAATGGGACTAATTTAGACTAGGAATACCTTGTTTGAGAACTCTCCCCTCTCCCTCAGCGTCCCCCAGCCGGTCACATTGAGCATAGCCCCAGTTAGGTCCACGTCAGGGCCAGCTAGGGCGGCTGGTTGCTTCCATTCGTCAAAATGAACACGTTGGGCAAGTTCGAGGACGCCAATGTCTGCTTGGTAGGTCATAGTACTGAAATAGAATAAAAACACAAACATTTACTATCATTCTCTGATGGGCCAATGTTTGTAATTATGCAGTATTTAACCACATACATAGATCAGTTATTATTACCTAAAATCTGGGTGTGTTTCTACTCTGAGGACTGCGACGAGCACCTCTCCGGCGTCCTGGTCATCACGGTCATAGTCACCGACGCCAACAAAGAGCTCGTCTGGTTGCTGCAGGAGGAACATGGACACTTATTATAGAACCATTTTTGGACATTGTATCAGCATACCTGGTACTGTATACAATGCGCCGCCGTGACCACATACTTATCCGCCACGAGTGTCCCCCCGCAGAACGTGTAAAAGTCCCTCCCGTCCCTGTACTTGATGCTCACCGTCCACGGGGACTCGCCGTAGGGCATTGGGTGGCCGCCCACGATCTTGTGCTGACGGTAAGTCAGTTTGGCCTTGCGGACCAGCTCAGTGATGGAGGGAGGCCGGAGGAGAGGGTCAACTTTTAATTTAGAGTATGTAAGATGCAAATTAAGACAACTAAGCATGATCGAATCCAGTTAATATTCATATCTACTTATGCCTAATCATGCATATGACAATATTAATACTAGAACCGGCACCTGCTTACCAAAAATATACTTAAAATTCTTTATCGACCACATCCTAGCACTACCAAGTTAAGTTGCAAAATATATGACAAAATATCCTGTAAAGGCTTGTTCTTTGACCATATTTGTCATGATTCTATCAGAAAGCAAACATAATGGTATAATAAGTGTAAATTTACCTTCTACCGGCCCATCATGCATTGTCTCACACAGCCAGCAAATGGTCTCCCCGAGGTCACAGATCTGATCACAGAATCCCTGGGAAAACCCGACTCCCGTTCGTATTAGACAACATAAAATGGACAACAGAAGCAAGGTGTTCATGATGAAAGCTGGAGAGAAACTGAATGGTGGTAACAAAAGCAACAGGAAGAAATGAGAAGGGAAATTCCTTGTTTTGAAAGGAAATTGACCATTGTTAACCCTGTAGCCACATACCAAAGCTCAAAAACAGACAAAGTGAAGCGAAATTGTCTAACTCTAAAATAACATGGGACACCGGAATAGTTTATTCTTATGAACCGTAGCAAATAGAACCAAGTAAGGCCCAAAAAGATGTGGTAAGAAAGGAACATGTAGCTGTAAATTGCGAAGAGAAACAAAAAATCCAAGAGTTTAGATTTTGTTTTTGTCGTGTGGCCAAAAAGGGCGTTTTCCAAAGTAAAGCTGACCAGCATCACAAACTACAGTTACGACCACGCCCGTGTTTTTTTGTCCCGCAATTTCCTGCGCAGGTGCCAACACAACAATAAAACACTTTCCCCAACATAATTACTTCTTTAAATACTTGTAATATTTATTAAGTTAAGCTCCTAATGTTCACATCTTATGACACAGCGTATTCTTTTAATTTAACTGTTTTGTCGGTATTTGTAAAACAATATCATTTGTAGTTTGAATGTGCAAAATACCCATCCACCAATTTTGCCACTCATAAAAAAGCTAGGACTGTTCATTATCATCACCATCACTATTTACAGGGTGCCAGTTTGCCTCATATTTCGGAAGAAATGGCAACCCTGATTAATCAATTCACTTTTCATCACTGTTTTCATATTAAATAACCTCCTAGAGTTTGTTGTTTTTCATTTCACATATCATTGGAGCGTGAAGCTGTCATGCCAGCTGTCATGACTACCACATGGCAGCCTCAGTCCTCTGATGCTCAGCAGAGTTCCTCCTGACAGCCTTCGTAGTAGAATTCTTCCTACTCCCGACGATAATGGCAACCTCATCAGGGTTGCCAGTCGACACGGTGACGCTGCCACTGTTGATCACAGTCACCTCATTGGCAGCACTCGGAAGCTGCTGCACAGTGGGCGGGGACACGGTCATACCCCTGCTGATACCACTGTGCCCGCTATCATTCCGCTCCAGCTGCGCATGCACGGCCTGCTGCTGCATGGTGTGCTTGGCACGCTTTGTACTGGCAACCCCGCGGTTGAGTATCGCACCCAGGCCGCCGAACGAAGCTAGGCTAGAGTTTGAGCTCTCGCTGCTGTCCGTCCGCCGGAACTGCTTCTGAAACGGAGGCACGGACATGGTTCTCATGTCGACGTGTCCGTGCGCGGGTGCGGCGCTGCTGATGCTGGAGCAGCTTGAGTCCTTGCTGTCTGTCCGGCGGAGGAGGTAGTCGGGCAGTGGGCGCACGTGGTGGCCGTAGTCGGCGGCGTTACCCGGGAGGTCGAGGTGGTTGCGACCCTTGAAAGAGACGTTCTTGGATTTGCGCGAGTCGGTGCGGAACATGGAGCGCCACGGGGACTTCGGGGCTTCCATTTCGTAGCCGTAGTTGTCATGGCCCTGAAAATGCAATATAAACGGTTACCCAATTACTTAAAATATTAACAAATTCAGTATTTCTTACTCCAGGGTGATGGTCCATTCCACGGTCCCTGTCCCTCTTGCTCAACCTCCTGAGCAGTCCGCCGAATCCAAGGGTCGCCGGCTCCTCCAGCTTGGGCGCCGTGTTCTTCTTCGTCTTGGTCTCATGCGAGTCCTCAATGATGGTGTGGCGGTCGAACGGCGTTCCGTAGTCCATCTCGAGGACGGTCGAGAACTTGTGCGGGTAGAGCAGGTCGATCATGGAGATTGTGCCGCCCACAAGAGTGCACACGAAACCTGAATAAGGCAGTGATCATGTCAGTAATCTGTAGCCAATACAGTCAATCTGTAGTCAACTCACCTCCAACCATGCACAACCAGAAGCACCATCCAAACTCAAATGTAATCGTCACATACTCAATATGTATGACCAACGGCTTGGCGGGCAGCAACCAGAAGTAGACAAAGTTTGCAAACATCATCATTGTCCCAGTTGCGGTCATCATGTAGGCGCCGTATCTGGGCACGACCACCATGAGCAGGTTCATGCAGAGCCACATGACGAAGGCCGCCCAGAGGTAGATGGAGGTGTAGTAGCCGGCCTTGCGGTAGGTGCGGCCCCAGCAGAAGCCCTCGGCGTCCACGGCGAGGTACTCGGCAACCGTCAGGATGGGGAAGGGGAGGCCTTTCTCGAGGGCGGCCCTGAAAGAATTAAAGATTTAATTATTTATACATTTTAAGGGGTATACAAAGTATATAAAGTTTATTGGAGTTCTAATTTGACATGTTCATTCTATTGAACCATGTTCATATGCAATTATAATCTAGGGAATACGAGTACACACATTACTTTTTTTTATCGAATATGACGTTAGGTCAGATTTAAAGCAAAATTAAAGGATCAAATACGTATTGCTAAACAATCCAATATTACTATAGAGTACTTATTCTTGTTATTATTTCATATTCTCACCTGTACTCTTCCTTGAGCTGCTCCGGCCCGGACCACGTGAACCTCTCATTGAAATGGACATCCATGGACCCGTTGTAGTAGATCGGCATGGCGTCGAGGGTGACGTTGGCGGCGCCCAGTCCGATGTACACGCCCAGCTTGCCCATGATCTTCTCGTCGGAGAAGGCCTTGTACGCGGATGCGATCTCGGCCTCGCCGTGGTGCCACGTGCCGCCGTTGTTGCTCACTGGAAATTGGAATTGAAACAATGAGACATTATGCTAATATTTTGGTACATTTAGATGCCTTTTGTAAGAAATTATACTGCAGGATTTGCAGTGTGCAAAATTTGGTTTCGATAACTTATTCTAATTTCCATTATGGGCAACCATTAGTGTACAAATCATGTTCTTTTGGGGTTATATATTAAATTTTACTGCATTATTCTAAACTTAGCATCAAATCTTGAGTCAATAACTACAAGTAAAACTCAGTTCCATCGGAACATATTTTTGTAAAAATAGCGTTATTATAGCGACGTGAAACCCTTTGCCTACAAGTTTTCCAATATTATATTTAAAACGTTTTGTCCATTAAAATCTCTCCAAAACAATCTCCTTTTTTGCATACCATATCTGTCGTTCTCCTAATAAGTCTGTTTAAGACCTCTCTTCTTCCCTTTCAAATATTAGGCAATAAAGTTATTATTACTATTTCCTGGGAATAAAAATATTAACAGGGAAAAGAGAGGAGAAAATCCAAATGAGACATGAGAATAGCTGTAGGGCGGAAAAACTTCAAAGTCGTCCAACCAGAAACTGCATCATGCATGAAGTATCAATCTCAGATTTGGACACAGTGGCTTCATTTGATATCAGTTTAAAAAATAATATTTAAATGCTCCATAATGATTTTATAATTACTGAGGGCACATTCTAAACACATAAGGCTATGCGCAAAGCCAGTAATATGGCTATGCGGATATATTATTGACTGGAATAATTATATCAATAATCCATTGTGCTAAATTCATTTCAGCAAAATTGCAAAACATTTTCTACATTCTCTCCCTAGCGTCTATAATCACTCAAGCTTTAATTTGACATTCACAAATAGCCTGTTTTCATGAACTGGTTGAAATACATTAATAAGGATTATGCAAACTGATTATGATTTGAAAGTTTTCTCACCTATTAATATACCCCATAAGTAGATTACATTAAAAGCAATTAAACAAATGTTACCTAACTCTCTTCAAATCTTACCAGTTAATTCTTTAATGGGCCAATTTCTTAGTATATCACTAAATATTTCCAATTAACCGGACTTACCAGAGTTAACCAGAGCTTTTCTTAGAATTATTTGAACTGGAACATGGGTTCAGTGGCATTTAAATTCACTTCGTGGGGTTTCTTTTCTTCTTTTATGATGCGGAAAAATGCCAAAGTTACGTAATCGAGTCGTCTTCAAAGAGATTTTGAGACGTCCGGGTTGGGAGACGATTTGATCTGATTTTTTTGCTCGGCAAATAATGTATTTTAAAAACGTTTGCTTATTGAATAAATGATGAGACAAATTATGAATATATGCAAGAAGTTTTACAAGGCCAACGTAGGAAATATGAATACTTTATAAATTGCAACTTCTTTTATATGTACGAGTACAGTATATCAGTACATAAATGTACTGAATTTTCCTATATACATGTACGTACAGTGCAGTACAATAAAAGTAAAATATGAGCTCATAATACTCGTAGTATTCTCAATCTTCTAGCTCAAAATATTCTATGCAATGCTCTTTTTGCACAAGGACACTTTCCATAGTTCATACAACAATTAATAAGTTATAACACTCACCTGTCTAAGACATTAGCTCATATTTAAAAGTCTTTGATCTTGATCTTCTGATCTCTTAGCATTTCTTCAACCTTGAGCTTAAAATATATCTATATTGAGCTCCAATTAAGTCAATTAAGAAACTCACATCCAGCCTTCAATAAATGAACATATGATGTACTTACGGAGGATGGAAGATCCGACGAACATGCTCAGGGTGACGCTCAGGAACGTTGTGAAACGCTGAAAATAAATAAAAGTGCATAGTACTTTAAATTGTATTAACAATATTAAATGCTTTAAAATCGATTTTTAATTTCGCTAGCATCCTAGCTTTGTATATACAGGGGGAAATAGGGAACATAATTATGACACAAACAAGAAAGAGGTTCAATATTGGCTGATATTCGAGTGCAGCTGGTATTTGAACAGACTTGGCTGTATCTGGCAAAACCAAGTATCATACTGTATTATTGGTGTAGAACTCTTGTTACTGACCTCCCTTCTGACCCCTGGGAAGATGATGAAGAAGGCCATGTAGAGCGTGGCGAAGACGGTGAGCAGCGTGACGGTCGTGACGTCCCCGATGACGGGCGTGCGGTTGCTGTGCGCGTACAGCGTGGGGCCGCCATTCTCGCGGAACAGGTCGAACCAGCCGCGCATCGTGAAGCAAGGATGGTCGATGGGGTCTGGAAAATGCATATTAAAAGTTAGATTTTGTTGAAGTCACAGGTGTAGACTTGTAGGATTCCTTACTATAAATGAATTAAATTCAAGTCTGCATGTCTGAGAACTTTTATACGTATATGATTTTAAAGTGATATATCGATACTTATTAAAATTATTTATTCAGTATTTGTAAAATGTCTAGTATCTAGTGTTTATTTCGTTGGTTTGTGCTTGTGACTAGTACGGTATGATTTAAGACAATGTATTGCCAGTAATCAGTTCTACTTTCAAACAAACGAGAAAAAATATGTTAACAGAACAAAAACAAACCACATACCAAGATTGAAAATATGCACACATTGTATCTTTTTATTAACATCTTGAGTGCTAATACTACCATATAATATGGTCAATACATCCAATTTTCTAGATGTATTCTGAAATATGAAGTACTTAGTAACAGGTAGTAAAACTGATTGGTATACGACCATATGCCGATATAATTACTTCAATCCACGTCCTTGTACGTTAATAATGTGTTTTCTAAGGGGAAAATAAGAAAACGCCTCTGCTAATGAAACAGAAAATCTTTACAAATCTGCTGATTCACCACTGTCTTTGACAATTGAATTTAAATAAACTTTGACCAAAAGTGACAGAAATTTGCCAAGTCCTTACAGGACATTGTGTGAGAACCTTGAAGGTTTAAAAAGTGCTTTGTCAGCAAATTCCCACATTTAGCATGCACAAGAAAAAAAGGATGTGGGGAGAAAAAAGTGTCATCTATAGATGTTGATTTATGAAGAAAAGAAAAGAAGGATAATATGATGACTGGTAAAATTGTTAATATGTACAAAAAGTGGCTAAATTAGGCGAATTCAAGCATGTTCTGATCATACAGTAATAGGTTGTCTATGAAAATGAAGAGTAGTTAAACTTTTACATTGATCTCTATTCCATATTTGACAGTATCAGCTAATGCATTTAAAACTCAATTTTAACCCCTAGCAGACCTTGTAATCCGTCTACTCAATAATACATTAAGCTGGCAATCCTTCATTCTAGGCGGGACTTTTATTGATGCTACAGCTACTTTTTATCAGCTGCTTTAACATTGAAAAAGGAAATTTAGCTGAAACGTCATTTAAACTCTTATTTTTCAACATGATAGAGTAAAAAGAGGGATCTAGTACTACTGGAGACAATCCAATTACATTAATAGGATTGAATTAAATGTATGTGTTTATTACTATACTATACCGGCATTATAAAAAGTCATTAGCTATCACTGATCTGTGTCGAGTATTTGTAACTATTCCTCATCAATATCTTTTTTCCTTTCCATTTTGTTTACTATTTTATAGTAAATTTCCAGCGTTAAGAAAAATATTTTTATGTGTCATTTTCCTAAGGCATTTTAACTCTTTTGCGTACCCATCATTAAACATTTACTTCATACCTTTGAACTCTAAAATTGATGCTTTTTTCTTCTTGTTATAATACTCTCGTTATTCCCGGCGTCCTGTCTTGTATCGGCCCGGCTGCGACGCCCCGACCCCGCCACCGAGACAGCGAGGCCGACATCGCCGCAGCCTCGCCAAAACCGAGGCCGTTTCATCTCACATACGACACTCTACAATCAACACGACAAACAATCATAACTTCACATAACACAGTTTTTGCGCAATATATGTTTTCTCTCCTCCTCACTCGGTATATCTTCACTTGCTGCGCTCAGGACAGAGACTGAAGAGTCGTGAAGCTGCTGCCTTAGCTGCTGTCAGGATAGAAGAAGCTGCCATGGCGTG
>LR137905.1:14783-27178 GCA_900659605.1 Tisbe holothuriae | reverse complement strand
TTCAAGTTATCTACATTCCTGTTTATAATGTGATAAACTCCAAAAGAGGTTGTTCCATTATACCTAATGAGCAAACATGAAACATCCCATCTTTAACAACAAGACTTCAATTTTGCATGCATAATCTTCTCAAAGTACAAAACGATGTCCATCATAAAATTGCATTTTTTATTTGACTTAGAGCTGCCATCCCACTGCATTAAAAAGGCCTCTTTTTGTAGAAGAGCAATTTTCTTTGTCTTCAAATCATGTGGTGAGCTCAGCCGCGCTGCTTCAAATTCCAACGTGCGACTGGGCAGAGGAGAGTGCGCGCTCTATAAGACAATCCCTGCAGCCTGCTTTCAGAATTTTAGTTACCGTTACAAGATTGCTCATCTACTCTATAAATGGGCCGCCCATGGAATGAATAATCCGTACGCACTATAACAGCTCGCAATCTACATTTTGATATTGCCTTTGTTTGTTACGCCATGCGCAGAATGGGTGTATGTTTGTAAAAGGGGTTATGAAACAGTTATGATTGTAATCAGTTCTTAAAAGAATCGATAACAAATGTCAATATAGTGAAAGTTTTGCCCCTTTTTCCTTAGTACGGGTTGGAACCGGTTTTCTCACATTATAATTTGGCACAGATACAAGTCGTTAAAATCGAAACTCTGGACTGTAATTATTCGACGAAATAGATTTAATCTTCGATAAATATACAATAAATGCGTTTATACTCTTTCATATGAACTGCAAACAAAGACCCAACTTGCTCTCATAAATCGCAATTCTACCATTTCTTTGTCTCATTTAATCGAACTTATTTCATGCTGTCTTTTTAATGTGTTTTTCATTGTTGCATCGATGTGCTTTTAACTGACTGGCCGTGAAATTGAGAGGCAATTATTGGCACAAGGGAGAGAATTGAAGGTATCGGTAAATCAGATGTATGAATGATAATAAGACAAAAGGAGTGGCAGATTAATCATGAATATGTGATGATTAGACAGAATATTTACAGTTTAAGTGTATTAAGCGTCATCATTTATTGCATAATGCTTATAACGTTTTGTACATACGAGTACTACATACATACGCATAAATGCCATTTCTTATTTTGGGCATATTTTTATCTGATGCTTAAATACGCATATTTTAGGTTATATTCGTACTTTATAGTCAATAGTAATCGGCTTACCTTATAAATATGAATAAATAAATCTGTTTGCTTGACCAAACAGACCTAAAAGAGAAGAATATTAATCACCACTCACAATGACCACAATGTTAACCTTACTTTAAGCACTATAAATACAGCGTGTGGTCGCTCTACCTTTACCAGGCAAAGACGATCATGCAACTGAAGAAGAAAGAAGAAGAAGAGAGAAGAGGGCAACACACACATCTGCTGGAGAAGGCAACAGCGGCAGAAAGGAGGAGAGCTTGGGGACTGACGCACAGTGGCGTCATAAGGGGGGATGTCATTGACTCATTTATTAACGTAATATACGTACAAAAAGGGATAATTATATGTGTAAATATTGTATCCACATGTTTCTTAAATGGTACAAAGATAACCATATAAATTCGATAAAGTTTCCCTTTTTAAGAGACACCTTGCATGTCCCGAGAATAACTTCAATTTTTGTAAGTATCTGCATTAACAATGTTATTTAATTTTGACATTATATTCAATTCATGTAATTAAAACCACTGTGGTATAAGGCATAAAAGAGACAAAGCTACCTTCTGAGAAGTGCAAAGGGAGGCTCTCCAAAAAGGGGCGCGCGCGCAAGCTGGATGCCCTTGAACGATTCTCTTTCTTCTTTCAAGCTACTCTCCAAAAATATATAAACTTTTAGCTTGAGGGACTGCAACGTATTTTTCCATTTCGTATCTTGGAGTCTTTGTCTGCGATGAAAAGGTTTGTGTACCATGCTGCATGAAAATGTTACTGCTGGCTCTGCGACTCATATTTTGGTATGTTGCCGGCAAATGTGTGTTATATTGTTTCTTTTGTTTTGCAAATAATACGTGCTACTTAAAGGAAATTAGAGAGGAGTCTGTTTTATTGCATGCATTGGATATCTCTCAGTAGCAATAAATGTATACAGGTATGTGAATAATTTATATGTAATCAACAACGTCAAACGTTTGCTTCATTGCAATCTACAACCCATTATGTAGCCGGCTGATTTTATGAAGGTCATTTGCTTCGCACAGTCCAACCACCTACTCCAAGATACTCTCCAGAATAGCACTCAGCTGACTGGAGAGTAGCAAGAAGAGGAGAGAGAGCCTCGCCCCCTGTACTCAGCCGCAGCGGCTGCCGCTATCATGACTTGAAGAAGCTTCAAGAGAAAAATGGGGCGTAAACAAGTTTTGTGGAGAGTGCCAGTCACTCTAAATGTCAAGGGGCGCACATTCCTACATGCTCATGGGTAGTCACTCCAAAATATACTTCTACTCAAGGATTCTTGCTTCTACTGATTACTTGTCTTAGCATATGGAGATAATTCAAGTTATTAAATGGTTGTTAATGTTAATTGACTAGTTTAATTGTGATAATATTATTTCTTTGTTTTATTCAATAGCCTGATTTGCCATGTTAATATTGAAACTGCCACAGTTTGTGCTCACCTATGCAGCTTGTTGGTATGTAAGTAGATGAAAGAGCTTTTTAGAGCTATTTTTGGCAGCAGTGATCGGCGGTTTGAGAGAATGATGCGATCGTCTGTTGATTGAAAAACATCATGTTGCATGTTGATTGATATGCAATATTCGCTCTTCAAATCAAGAAGTTCTAGATATAAAACTTCTGTGAAATTCCCCAATAAAATAAAATAATATGAGACACTGCTTGATAATAACCTTACATTTAAATCATTTTTGCAGTATTATACTCATTTACGAAATATTGGGCTCCTGATTAGAAGCAAGCAAAGGTCCCGATAAGTATCTCCATAAACGGGTAATAATAATATAATTTATTCATTTTTATTGCACCATATTTCTGACAACTTTTCCACAGTGTCATCATCCTCATTGCAACGTTTTCAAACGTTTTGTGCGTCGTCGCACTTCTCTGACGCATTCTTCTGCGTCACCCACTTACGCACTGTGCGGCAACTTGCTCAGCTGCTTCCAACGGTGCTCTGTCTTGAGCAACATTTCTCAAATAAGTTGGACAACGCGGACAAAGAAACGAAGAGAGGAATTGGGATGAATATGATGACAGCAGAAGAAGCTCAATTATAATTTATAATGGGGTTTGAAATGGTTATACGTGTATGGTAATAAAGCAAATATAGTAGTTTGTTCCATGCAGGTAATCCCTGCTAGTCTCCTACAGGGTTTCTCCCAGATATTGCTATTAAACAGCATAGTAAAGTGGTTTTTCTATGAACAGTAGTGTCTAAATACATTCATTTAAGGGTAATTGATAATGTGATAACTAGTAACGCTAAACCTTCTAACTTGACCAAAGAAAGGACACTATTCCGTACATATTTCATTGAAATAAATGAGTCAACGTCTATTTTTGATGCTGATAAGGTTGTTTATTCCTTAGATTTGTAATTCTCTCGAAATCAACACACCAGTGCAACAACTGTAAATGTCGTCCGGTATTATTCAGTATTGGGGAGGATTTGGGAATGACAAAGGTAGGGAATAAAGGGTGACATGGTTAACATTGGCAAGGCTTCAGGGCTTTAAGGAAATACATTGAGAGACAGTTCCCAAATTAGACCATTTTAAAATGGCAAAAACGGTAATTGTGCTTTCTTCCATTAACATGGACCAATTACCAATGTAAATGTTATTTCCTTAAAGCCCTCAACGATATCTTTGATATGTACTTGCTCTTGGGATTGATTAATTTTTATGGCATTGTGTGCCTATATTTTTTTTGGATTTTTTGTTGCTTGCGGTATAGACTTGATATCAGCCGCAGTGAGGTGAAAAGACAATGTGTCAAATCACCCACTGCAGAAGACACCAAGAGGAAGAGAGAAGAAGTGAAAGAGAGATAGTAGAAGGTTATGGGAAAATGGACAGTTAATATTCATCTTAGAAGACAGAGCCTCCACGCATCTGCCTGGCGGTGGTGAGCTGGACCTCGGCCATCTTGGTCCTCTCCTCAGCCTCCTCCAGCTCTTGCTGAGCCTTGCGGAACTTGGCCAGGTTGAGAGCGGCAATTTCCTCAGCCTCCTCAATCTGCTTCTTGTAGGTCTTGATCTTCTGCTGCAGCTTGGTGGCCAGCTCACCCATGCGGTCCTGGTTCTTGTGGTCCTCATCCTGCTGGAACTGGAGCTCCTTGATGCGGCGCTCAGACTTCTGGTAGCCCTTGTAGGTCTCAGAGGTCCTGGCCTGGCAGTTGCCCAACTCAATCTCAAGCTCCCTAATGCGGGACTCAAGCTTAGCCATGGCATTGCGGCCACCCTTGGCTGCCATCTCATTGGCATCCATGAGGCGCTGGTCAAGTTCCACAATCTGGCCCTCAAGAGCCCTCTTGTGCTTCTCCTGAGAGTTGGAGTGATCCTGCTCTGCCCTCAGCTCATCAGCAAGACGGGCAGCATCAACCATGGCCTTCTTGGCCTTCTCCTCAGAGTTCTTGGCCTGGTGAAGCATATCATCAATTTCAGCATGCATGGTATGGATGGCAGATTCCAGGCGACGCTTATCAGAGTTGGCCTTGGAGTTGATGGTAGTCATGTCATTGACAGCACCACGGGCTTCACCCAGTTCCATGTCAGCCTGCTTCTTTCCACGGTCAGCAGAGTCCAGAAGGGCCCTGGCCTCTTCCAGCTCACCCTGGAGGGCATTGGCCCTGCGGTCGGCAAGTCCAGCCTTCTCAGAGATCTCCTGGCGCTGCCTGGCTTCCTCCTCATAGGCTGTCTCAACATCACGGAGCTGAGCCTGGTAACGCTTGATAGACTTGTGGGCCTCAGCATTGGCCTTGTTGGCATGGTCAAGAGCAATCTCAAGTTCATTGATGTCAGACTCAAGCTTCTTCTTGATGCGGAGAGCCTCAGTCTTAGCCCTGGTCTCTGCCTCAAGAGAGGCCTGCATGGAGTCCATGGCACGCTGATGGTTCTTCCTATAATAATAATAGTTAACATTTATTAAATAAGATATTATAGTATTATAAAGAATTTTAGTATTAATTTTTGGGCACAGCCGCAGAGGAAAGTATGAATAAAGATTATGGTACTTTAATAAGGTTGTATAAGAAATTCTGCTTGCCTGGTATTGTCGAACTCCTCCTCCTTCTCCTGGATCTTCCTGTCAATTTCTTGACGGACCTGTCCAAGCTCCAGCTGTGCACGGAGCACCTTGTTCTCCTCCTGCTCAAGGGCAGCTTCAGCCTCCTCAAGGGCAGACTAAAATAAATGCAAAATGAAGAATTTTGGTCATATTATCAAGTGAAAGACATGATTACCTGCAGCTCCTCCTTCTCAACTTCCAGACGCCTCCTCTGCTTGTCCAGTTCATGGATGGATCTGCCTCCATCTCCGAGCTGGTCAAGAAGATCCTTAATCTCATCAGCAAGGTTCTTGTTCTCCCTCTTGACAACATCAAGCTGCTCAACGGTCTCGTCCCATGCAGCTCTTAGGCGGAACAGCTCAGAGTTGTAGTTACGGCACTCCTTCTGACTTGCCTCAAGCTCAGCAGACAGATCATCAACCTTTGCCTTCCACTCTCCAACAACCTAAAAATATAGATTATAAGTATTGCACTTATACTTGCTACATTTCAACATTTACCTTGTCAAAGTTGCGGCCCCTCTTCTCTGAGATGACAGCGGCAGCATGAACACGCTCATATTCCAGTTGCAAGTCCTCCAGTTCAGTCTCCAGACGGTGCTTGGTCTTCTCAGTGCTGGCAACCTTCTGGTTCAGGGACTCAATGGTCTCCTCAGCTTCAGCAAGACGGGCATTGAGCTTTGCCTTGCATCCCTCCAGTTCATCAATGCGGCCCAGGCCCTCAGTCTCATACTTGGACCTCCAAAGTTGAGTCTCAGCTCCAGCCTTGGACAGAGCCTTCAGCAGGTCAGACTTGTGCTCAGACTCCTCTTCAATCCTCTCCCTCATGCTCTCAAGCTCACTGTTTAGGTTCTTGAACTTGCTCAGAAGGGAGGCCCTATCCCTGCTCTCAGCATCTCCAAGCCTCTTGGTATCCTCAAGCTGAGTAGTGAGAGAGATCTTCTGCTTACCCAGCTGGGCAATAGCATTCTCAGTATCCTCAATCTGGCGCTGAAGATCCTGGTTCTCAACCTGAAGCTTCTTCTTGGAAGAGTCAGCCTCATTCAGAGCCCTGGCTAGCTCATCAAGCTTCTGATTGCCCTCAACAATCAAGCCCTGGGTGAGCTTACCATTCTTTTCAATGTTGGCACGCTCCCTCATGGACTCATCAAGAGAGGACCTCGCCTCCTGAAGATCTCTCTCCATGTTGGACTTGTCCTTCTCAGCCTTGGCCTTCATCTTGTTGATGGAGTCAATCTGTTCTCCAAGTTCAGACATAGTGTTGTTGTGCTTCTGGCGGAGAGCAGCAAGAGTTCCCTCATGGGAAATGTTGGATTCCTCCAACTCTCCCTTGAGCTTGGACAGCTCTGCCTCTCTCTTCTTGTTCAACTCAATCTGAGTGGAAGTATTGTTTCCAGCATCCTCAAGCTTCTCTCCCAGATCCTCAATATCCCTGGAGAGGGTGGCCCTGTTCTTCTCAGCCTTAGCCCTGTTCTGGCGCTCAATTGCCAGCTCCTCATCAAGCTCCTCAAGACGAGACTGCAGTTCCTTGGTCTGCTTGGAGTACTTTCCTCCAAGTGTCTGCTCATCCTCAATCTTAGCAGAGAGGCTGGAGAGTTCCTTCTCCTTGCGCTGGATGGTCTGGCTCAGCTCGTTCTTCACACGCTCAAGATCAGCAACAGCCTCCTGAGTGAGCTTAAGATCTCCTTCAACACGACGCTTCAGCTTATCAACATCACCCTTGGCCTTCTTCTCCCTCTCAAGAGAATCCTCACATTCATCCAAGGACTGCTCAAGTTTAGCCTTAACCTTGTTGAGGTGGTTGCACTTGTCCTCCATGGCCTGGATCTCCTCTTCTGTCTTCTGCTTAGAGTCTCCAACTCCCCTCTTCTCCTTGTGCAGCTTGGCAATGAGTTCCTCCTGATGGCAGATTTCCTCCTTTAGAGTGCGAATCTGGCTGTCCTTGGTGGACTTGTCATCTTCACATTGCTCAAGTTGAGACTCAAGCTCCTTGATTTCTCCGCGGAGCTTGTCTGCCTCCTGCCTGACCTTGCCTCCTTGGCTTTCAATGGAAGCCTTGGCCTCTTCCTCACCACGGATTCTGTTATTGGTCTCATCCAGCTGCTTTTGGACATCATTCTTCATACCCTCAATACGAGTGGTCTTGTCAATAATATCCTGAACAGCAGAGCCACCACTCTGCAGTGCCAGGGACAGCTCATTCTTTTCAGCAAGGAGGCGGTCATGTTCAATGGTGACCTTCCTGCAGTCAGCAACTGCCTTGTCAATGTTCTTCTCAGCAACGGCAATCTTCTCCTCATACTCAGCCTTATACTGGGCAAACTTGGTGCACTTGAGGTTGGGCTTGATAGCCAACCACAGCTGCCACCAGAGCCAGGTCTTGCCAATGTAGTAGTTGCGGATGGTCCTCTGGGCACAATACAGGGCAAGCTTCTGGTCCTGCATCTTCTTGAAGACCATTCTGGAAGACTTTCCTCTGGCTTGAGCCTGAAGCCAAGCAAGAACCTCAGAGATACGGTCCTCTCGGACTTCCTCCATGTAACCCAGAATACCAGCCCTGAAGAACACCTTGGTGTGACCAAGCCTGTACTTCTCAGCCTCAAGCTTGATGGCATCCAGCACACCCTTGGCTGCTCCCTTGTCATTCTTGGCCTTGGCAACTGCCTTAGCAGCAAGGATGTTGTACCTCACCTTGAACTCCGGGTAGGGAACCTTGTTGGGGAAGCCCTTACGGCAAATGGCAATACCAGCAAGCACACCATTACACTGGTACTGATGCATGACCAGTCCAGCCTCAACTCCACCAGGCTTTTTGTGTGTGTTGGGCACAACACAACGGATGAAGGAGGGATCAGTAGCATACAGGGTCTTCATCAAGTCATCCAGTTGTCCCTTGTAGAAGGAAGACACAGTCTTTCCACCACCCTTCTTGCGGGGGCCACCAGTATCCTTTTTGGCCTCAAGAGGCTGGCCGGGATGGTCCTTGAAGCATTCAATGAGCAGCTTGTTGCTACCATTCTTGTACAGCTCAACAATTGTATCATTGAGAGGGTCCTTGTTCTTCTCAAGCCATCCAGTCAAGTTGTAGGATACAGTGGCAGCATAATGAATAACAGCAAAATGCGCTCCGGGGTCGGGCTTGGGGCTGGGCTTGCCAAAGTTCTCACACTTTCCAAGCAAGTTCTCATGCAGCTTGGCAGCAAAGGAATTGTCAGTAGCCTTGGGGAAGAGGGACTCTTCCTCAAGGATGGCAAGGAGACCCATGGGCTTCTCAAACATGGTGATGCATTTTTGCAAATCCATTCCAAAGTCAACATTGGCCCAATCAATGCCCTCCCTAACATACTCCTCCTGCTCAAGCACAAACATGTGCTGGTTGAAGAACTGCTGCAACTTCTCATTACAGAAGTTGATACAAATCTGCTCAAAGCCATTGTAGTCAAAGATCTCAAAGCCAGCAATGTCCAGGCATCCAATGTACTGAACCTTCTTCATGGTGGGGTCCACAAGAGTTTCGTTACACTTTTCCACAATGAAACGGAAGGCCAGCTCATAAATCTTACGGCCAATACCAGCAACAGAGTTGGCAGCCTGTGGGCAAGTCTGACCCTTGGTCACCCATTCAGTTCCTACCTTTAGCTTAGGCTTACAGAAGTATGTGATCATCCACTCACAGTCAATGCCACAGATGTCAGCAACCTTGATAGCAGTCTCCTCAGACTTGATCTCAGCCTGCTCCTCTTTGCCCACAGGCACAAAGTCCTTGCAAAGGTTTCCCATGTGCATGACAACAGCCGTGAGCTTGTATACATTATACTTCTCTTCCTCGCTGAAACCAAGGATGTCAAAAGCCTCATCAGCAAACTGCATGTCTTCCTTGTCATCAATGGACTCCACAGTGACCTTGCCCTGGGAAACCCACCAGTAGTCATAGATGTTGTCAGAAAGATGAGCCTTGGACTTCAGGTCAGGGACCTGGTCAGACATGATGTTGTAGAAAGCATGGTAGCAACGTTCCAGCTCAGCCTGGAAAGTCAATCTGGACTTCTCCAGAAGGTAGACAACCATGTCAGCTCCGGAGAGCTTACCACCCTGGTTGAACCAGATACGGATGAACTTACCAAACCTAGAGGAGTTGTCATTCCTCACAGTCTTGGCATTACCCCAGGCCTCAAGTACAGGGTTGGTCTGGACAATCTTGTCCTCAAGACCAGGTTCACCCTCCTTCTTCTTGCTGGAGGCACCAATGGAGGCAAAGTAGGCAATAACCTTCTTGGTGTTCTCAGTCTTGCCAGCTCCAGACTCACCAGTAATGAGAATAGACTGGTTCTTGCCAGCATTCATCATGCCCTGGTAGGAGCCCTCAGCAACACCAAAGATGTGGGGAGGGCACTCATTCCTCCTCTTTCCAATGTAGATCTCCATGGCTCTTTGGGTATAGATGGGGAACCTCTTGTAAGGGTTGATGGCAATACAGAAGAGACCAGAGTAGGTGTAGATGAGCTCATTCTTGTACCTGACCACAGAGTTCCACAGGACGCAAGCATCATTGAGATAGGTGAGGCCAGCCATGTCCTCACAGCAGTCAAACTTGGGAGGGTTGACCTGGCCAACTTGATCCTTCTTGAAGACTTTTTTCTGAAACAGAGTACTTGGTTTTATTTTAACCCATTTAAATCAATTTTCAATATTCTTAACAGGCTCTTAAGTTTGCAATTGAGAAGATCTTCTAGTTTCGTAATGGTTGTTCTATAGCGGTCCCCATTAAATGCTCTTTAAATATACTATTCGTGTCAAAAATGCGGAATAGCTATATCAGCTGTAAAAGGGCAGTAGCTCAATACTACGGCTGCTCTTGAGGTATAATCATAATTTGGAAACTGTTTCTGGTCTACTAATCAATTGTGCTTGACGTAAAAGAAACTAGGCCCCAGCATAAGAAGAAAACCCTGATGGTGCCATCTGTGAACATCACTGTAGCACTGGCTGTTGTTGAGCGTCCCTTGGGGTTCTTCAGTACGCCTCAAAAGGAGCAACAACATTACAAAAAAGCTATTTAGCAAGTTATACGAGTCGCATGCTGACAGCGCCAGTTCTGCTTCTGACAGAAATTGAATATAAAATTTAGACATTATTATGTTTTTATAGTCGGCAGTTTGGACTCCCTGAGATGGCATTCAGTGTTAAGGAATATGTGAAATCTCTAAGCTAGATGTGTGGCAGCTTCACGTAGAATCACAACCCAAGAAAAAGATAAGATGTCTCTAAAATTGATGGTTATGAAATCGATCGTATATGTCAAGGCTATTTTTGCCTCTTTGTCATTTGTAGACCGTAAATTGCAATGGACATGTAGTGTCACATTTTAATTAAAAGTTGATTATAGAGTATATTTACTTTTCTCTCCAAAAAGAACACGAACAAGGTAGACATTTCTGATCTGATGACATCTGATGACAATCCTACTGCAGGTTAATTTTCTTATAAGTAAGTATCTAATAATCTCCATTTCTAACCATGATTCTACTTTCCCTCTCCATTTGAGAGGACTTTTTTCGGAAGGTGAAAAACTAAAGTGATTAAGGAATCCCATAGCGGTTTTCGGAGAATATGCCAACTTACGTC
This sequence comes from Tisbe holothuriae, assembly GCA_900659605.1. Lineage (NCBI taxonomy): Eukaryota > Metazoa > Arthropoda > Copepoda > Harpacticoida > Tisbidae > Tisbe > Tisbe holothuriae. The sequence goes on along the minus strand of LR137905.1, from coordinate 16,301 downwards.
TCCAGACTCGAGGATCTTGACGGTGACCTTGTCTCCATCCGTGGACTCAATGAGACCCTCCAGGTATCCGCCGGTGGCCTTCTCGGGCACCCAGCAGGACTTCTTGGGGTCGTACGGCTTGGCCTTCAGCTTGGCCTTCAGCTGCTCAGTCACGATTAGCCATGGGTCCGGGTCGGGGTCGGGACCCACGTTCTTCTTGATGTGACCAGGCATGGTCGGTTAGGTTGGGGTGTTTGTTTTCTTCGGCAAAGCTGATGTCGGGATTGTAGAATCCTGGAGGCAAAGTAGACTTTTATATCACGCATTTTGATAACAGACTGTCATGTTCTCTATTGTACACCACATATTTAAGACCTAAATGTTCTAAAAGTAAATATTTTCTTAACTTTGTCGTTTTGATTCAGTGGAGAAAATTTAGTCCTACTGATTGGAAATATAATAGAATGTCTGATTTTACTAAAATGGATATTGAACGATAATGATCATTTAGTCTATGAGGCAAAACATTTACGTACTCGCTGATTGTCTAAGGTTAAAAAAACTGTAAGCTAGAAAACTGACATGGGGAGCACTGTTTAAAAGAGCAGTTAGCCTGATATTATTATGTTTTGAATCTAAATCTTCAAAATGTACTGAACCCCGAGTCCGGAACCAGGTACTGTATTGATCTCTGTCCAGAAACCAACAGTCGAAGTGTAAATATCAAAACCTCATATGAAACTGGCTATGTTCGTTTATATTTAGTATTTAGCGTTGAACTCACCTGACGGAAGATGTTTCAGCTCTGCTGGGGTTCTCAGCACCAGTGCGACGTTTTATACGCGGGAGCTAGAGCGAGTTCGAGGGCAAAATAGATTATTGCACGCCTGCCGCCGCCGCCGCCGAGGAGGAGGAGGACGAGACATTTCTTGGCGCGGAGGAAATGTGGCAAGAAAATGTGCACGTAAAAATAGTTTCTGTCGAGTGAAAGCTATGGCAGCAAGCGATTACAATGCGAGCATAAGTTGGCATGGGTGTACAACGTGGTCATTGAAATCTGAGTAGATATTCCGTCATGTCTGATGCGACAAAGAACCATTTCGTACTTGTTAGTAAAGGAAATATGTTAACATATTAATGTATCATTATTTATGAGATACTGTATATGATATTAACGTGTCCCGTTCATAAGTGGGCGTGAACCGCTATCTCCCTTTATCTTGAGCGTAAAAGCAACAAGTCACATAAGAGGAAAGCAAGTAGAAAGCATAACAATAGATTGCGGCCGACAAGACACATTATTAATAAATAATACAGTTTAATTTTATTAATTTTATTGACGGCAGAAGGATGCACACACGAGGTAATCCCGCCGAGTTTCGTTCAGTGCTACGTTCACGCCGTTAACTTTGTGTTAAAGTTAACATGCAAGATTAAGATAAATGCAGCGCAAGAATAAGGGAATTTGATGTTCTTATTCTTGCCTCTTATTTACCTTAATCTTGCAATGTGAACTTTCACACAAAGTTTACGGCGTCA